>JAJMEJ010000005.1:0-197421 GCA_030574075.1 Clavispora opuntiae
TCCCCAGGTTCTCCAGGTTCTCCAGGCGCTCCAGGACCATCGGGCTCTCCAGGTGCTCCAGGCTCCCCAGGTTCTCCAGGTTCTCCAGGCTCTCCAGGTGCTCCGGGACCATCCGGCTCTCCAGGTGCTCCAGGATCCCCAGGTTCTCCAGGACCATCGGGCTCTCCAGGTGCTCCAGGATCCCCAGGATCCCCAGGTTCTCCAGGTTCTCCAGGCTCTCCAGGCTCCCCAGGTGCTCCAAGTACATCTGACTCAATTGCACCATCAGGATCTCAAAGTACCTCAGGCACTCCAGGACCATCAGGATCTCCAGGTGGACCAGGTGGCCCAGGTGGCCCAGGATCTCCAGGCTCTCCAGGCTCCCCAGGCTCCCCAGGTGGACCAGGTGGCCCAGGATCTCCAGGTGGACCAGGCTCCCCAGGTGGACCAGGTGGCCCAGGATCTCCAGGTGGCCCAGGCTCCCCAGGCTCCCCAGGATCTCCAGGTGGCCCAGGCTCCCCAGGCTCCCCAGGATCTCCAGGTGGACCAGGTGGCCCAGGATCTCCAGGTGGACCAGGCTCTCCAGGCTCTCCAGGCTCCCCAGGCTCCCCAGGACCATCAGGCGCTCCAAGTACATCTGACTCAATTGCACCATCAGGATCTCAAAGTACCTCAGGCACTCCAGGACCATCAGGATCTCCAGGTGGACCAGGCTCCCCAGGCTCCCCAGGCTCCCCAGGATCTCCAGGTGGCCCAGGATCTCCAGGTGGACCAGGTGGCCCAGGATCTCCAGGTGGACCAGGCTCCCCAGGTGGACCAGGTGGCCCAGGCTCCCCAGGCTCCCCAGGTGGACCAGGTGGCCCAGGCTCTCCAGGCTCTCCAGGCTCCCCAGGTGGACCAGGCTCCCCAGGATCTCCAGGTGGACCAGGCTCCCCAGGCTCTCCAGGATCTCCAGGTGGACCAGGTGGCCCAGGATCTCCAGGTGGACCAGGCTCCCCAGGCTCTCCAGGATCTCCAGGTGGACCAGGTGGCCCAGGATCTCCAGGCTCTCCAGGATCTCCAGGTGGCCCAGGCTCCCCAGGCTCTCCAGGATCTCCAGGTGGACCAGGTGGCCCAGGCTCCCCAGGCTCTCCAGGATCTCCAGGTGGACCAGGTGGCCCAGGCTCCCCAGGTGGACCAGGAAACTGTACTGCTCCTGGTAGCTCCAGTTCTGCGTCTGGTTCGTCCAATTCTTCGAGCTCTGCAGGGGCTTCCTCTGGAAATGATGGCTCTGGTGGACCAGGTTCAAATGCATCCGCATCTGGTTCGTCAGGTGGATCAGGATCTGCTGCTGCCTCTGGGCCAAATAGTACTGCTAATGTTTCAGGAAACTCAGGATCTTCAAGTTCTGCTAATGCCAACGGCGGTAGTTCAGCTAGTGCTTCCGCGTCGGGAAGCTCCTCATTCTCTGCTAGTGCATCTGCTGGAGGTAAACGTTGGTTTAAACGTGCCTTTGGTTTGATTGCTCAGTGGTAATGATTTGTCAATGGCAGATCTTTACGTTACAGCTTGCTTTAAAAGGTGCTTAGATCAATTTTATTATGCTTAAAATCTTGTCTTATATAGGGTTTTTACATAGCTAAGCTGTGGTTTTTTTGCGTGCTATGAAAAGCGATACCTCCCAATATATGTCAAATTTATCATCATTTATACGTACGATCAAGAAATGACTTCATTCTCACATCCAATGGTGTATACATAAGCTTGACTCATTTATCCCAATAAAATAAATAGAGATGTATATAGCCAACTAATGTTTGTTGCGACTCCCATTATTAATATAATCCATGAGCTCATGCAAAATGTTCTCCAATGACGAATAGAAGGTACAATAATCGTTGATGTCAACAAAGTTATTGCGCAAGTCATAATAGATCTTTTCATTTAATTGCATTAGCTCAAGTTTTTGACTTTGTAAATCAGCATCATTGTTATCAGAATCAAGCTGCCGAATAAAACCATTAGAAAAGCTTGAGTTATTTAAACATTTGTCGCCAATTTCCACTTCCTGATCAAATGTTAGCTTTTGTTGAGAATCAGTGAAACAACAAACATCATCGTCATATTTTATACTACCAAGATTTTTTCCATCTGATATTAGAGCGGGCTGGGGCACATCCATAACATTAAAGAGTTCGCTCATATTCATGAAGCCACTAACTTGATAGTCGAAGAACTCAATTCTCCCAGTTTTCTTATCGTTGAAAGATTTTATCAATTTGACAACATTATATTGCTTTAAAATATATTCCCAAGTCAAATTTGTCAAGGATAACATTCTCTTGTATTTTTCGTTTTTGAAATACTTTCGGTTCAAAATAAACAATGCCTTGTTTATCAACTTCACGTAGATCACTAGTTCGTTCAATGTCATAAACTCATATTTAAATTTGACGCATATTATGACGAATAAGAGTATTATCGAGTCCAATGGGATCGTTCTTTTGACATACCAATTGAATTTCCCAAACTTAATGAAATCATTGTATTTCAAAAAATCATTCAAGTTATGCAAAATTGAGGGAATTAAATTGTTGTGCATATTTTCATACGTGAATAAATCATGCTGGCTGAATCGAAGTTGAGAAATCGATGAGTTGTCAAAATTGATTATTATATTGGCTTCTTGAATTTTCCCAAACGTATCCTCATACTCACTTAAGGCCAAAACACCGCCCTTTTCCTTTCGGAAATACTGAGCAACGCTATTCTGAGCTGATTTGGACTTAGCATTATGGTCAGGATCACTTAATGCAATCTTTTTGTGCAAAAGCATCAATGCTCGATCAACGAAACTCCAAGAGTGATTTTTGATAAAATTCAAAAGATTGATTTCTTGTACTGAAGTCGGCGGATTGGTCTTGTAAAAACTGTTCATCTGGGAAATAGATTTATGAATATAATGGAAAAGATCTATGATCATTGACTTGATTTGATTGATTTCTTCGGGAGTGATATTTGCTGAAAGGCCATTGTGTAATTGATCCACTAATTCAGATAAGATTCGATCAAATCGGAACTTGACTGTCATTGATAAAACCGTCACATTCAATCTCTTGTGACTTAAATTACCGGAATCATCAAAAATAGGATCTTCTTTTTCTGGTATTTCAACATCGAAGTCTTCAAACTTGCATACCGGAGGTAGGCAGAAATTATGACTGCTCAATGCATCTAATCCAAAAATAACCCACCACAACATTCTCCGGAATCTAATTACCTTCCAATCTGTGATATGTAAACTCTTCGCTGGGTCCTTATGTAACTGTAAGAATTTTGCGTACCGAATGATTTGTGACATCTCCATTGTGGAGGGGTTAGGGCTGGTAGATTGAATAATCACATTTCCAAGTAAAAGAGGGATTGTTTTGAGTCCATGAGGATAATTGTAGTACTGACATATCTTATTGAACCCTTTCAAATACTTGCTGATATCTTGATTCAAAAGCAAATTGTCATATTCCTCGAACTCAGAAATTGTTGATGCATATAGGACAGGAAAATAGAGGGTATAAAATTGGAGCAAGCTGAAATCACCTGAATTATCAGCAGGAGATGTGGTCGAAGATGCGGTTGATTGTCTCTTATAAGGATCATGATAATTCCAAAACCTGTCATGTTCTTTGATAAAGTCGTTCATATTTACCATTATGGGCAAAAGGATATGGACCGAATTAACGTATCTCTCAAGTAATTCTAATGATCTCTCTCTAGAAGGAGGTAGATGATTAATGAGGTCACTTAACAAATGATGATTTTCATAATAAGTATTGGTTCCATACAAGTAATTGACAGTAGTAGCAGGATTTGACGAGTATGCATTCAATGAGTTGTGAAGTCCGGGATTATCAGGTTGACTGGGAATATCAGAATTCTCAGAGTGACTTGATTGCATTCCTACTGTATTCATAAATCTTGGGTTGTAGGTGGGGTTTGCCACACACAGATTATTGGAAGCTGGTCCATCCACAAAGTTAGTGGCGAGATTCTGCGTTGCATTTCGCGTGTTTAAGTTTCCGGAGTTGAACCCGGGAGAATCACTAAGAGGATCCTCTTGTGATAAGTCTTCTGATTCACTCATTTTTTTATCCAACCCGAATGGGTTCTTATTAACAAACCCTTTACCACCGGTAGAAGTAGAAGCAGAAGTAGGCGCAGAAGTAAACGAGAAGGAGCTTAAGTTAAAGGAATATTGATCATCGCCAGAGAGGTTCTTCAGCTGGGCATTATTGGTGTAGTTGGTGTTGAAAAAATTATTGGTGATATTATTACTCAAGGAATTCACCACAGGAGTTTGGAGCACATTGGGTGTAGTAGGATCAGTGGGAAATGAGGTTTGCGAAATTGCAACTTTTGTCGTAGGGGATTCAATGTTGGAACTAAGTCCTAGCAGAAGGTAGTTTATGGAGGTGTCACCCCCACTTAGCACTGAGGGCTCACTTTTGCAATTTGTGTTCATTTGTATGCTAGGTGGCAGAACTTCAGTTTTGTGTGATGAATCAGAGTAGTCTGTAGCACATGATGATTCATTACCAGCATTTGGATCAGGTGAAATGATTTCTGACTTGAGTTGGCCAGATGCAGAAGTTTGGCGCTTCGTTAAAGGCGCTGACACTGAGGTTGGGCTTTGTTTACGACCACCACGACTTACCCGTTCGTTAACAAAATATTTGCATTCAATACCAAGTTTTTTACAGTTGTCACAAATTGGTTGTATTCGAGAACATTTGATCTTCTTGGAGTGACAATGAATGCAGCTCAAAATCCGACGTTGTCTGGTTTTCTGAAGTTTCATTACATTTCCATCGGCAAGAACCTTCATTTCTTGCAGCCTTTTCCTTGGTTTCTTTTTTTGAGCATCGTCGCCTACTGGTAACTTGATGTCAAGACCAATAGGTGAATGTGAGTGATTAAGTTGTATCTCCATTTTCGTGACACCGTTTCGGTTACGTGCTCTTTTTCAAAAAATAATATTCAGAATCAAGTTGGCAAACAAAGCGAGGAAAGATAATATATGAAATAATAATAAACCTCGAGTATGGGGATTTGCTTGATTTAATTAAGGAGGGTATTTGGTCGAGGAAGAAATGCGGGGCCACTTTACCTTTTAGTGATTAAATGTCTACCTGCACGTCTACGTTGATGTACTGATGGATGCGACAGAAAAAGTTACAATCAAGGTAAAGCCCATGCAGGCGGGGGAGAATTGCGGAGATACGAAACAATTATCGCATACTGCGCCGTTAATTAAGAACTTTGGAAAGGTTAGAGTATCACTCGAGACGAGTTTACTAGAGATGCATAAGGCACGAAATGGACTGGCATATATTTGGCAAAAAAAGCAGATTTTTTTGGGAGTCCGGCCGCGGGGACTTACTAAGGAGGGGGTGCTCTTTTTTTCCTTTTTTTTTTTTTTTTTTTTTTTTTTGCGCCTTCTAGCAGTTCGGTCTTTTCGGCGTTAACGTGCCTCAGTATTGTGTACCATGACAGAACATAAATACACCTCTGTGTCAACACCTGTGTGAAGTGTCGTCCAAATATAAAGATCTTGTGCTCTAAAATTATGTTCCTTTATAATACATAGTAAATCAGATTTATACTTGAGTCATGACACCCTCGTCAGGCTTCTCAGAAGTAGAAGAAGAAACATCTTCCTTAACTTCGAAACCCTCCTTTTCAAAGTCACCATCATAAAGACCAAGTTGGTTACCGTGTTCCTCAATCTCCTTGTAGGAAAGCTTAGGCAATGTGGCTGCAACTCTCCATGGTTGACGACCGTCGACGTGTGCCTTAGCAAAAATAATATCAATCTCCTCCAAAGTTCTTCCTGCAGTTTCTGGATAGAAGAAGAAAATGACTGGCACAAACAAGTAGTTCATAACGGCAAAGAACAAGTATGCACCCCAAGCAGAAGTGTCCATAAAAATAGGAGTGAACATAACGACACCAAAATTAGTAAGCCAGTTTGTACAAGTGGAGATAGCAGTTGCAACAGTTCTAGTTCTCAATGGATTAATTTCAGGTGGATAAATCCATGGCAATGGCAAAATGGTGAAACCAAAGAAGGTAATAAACAAGAAAATACCAACAGCAGCACCCTTAGCATTTTGGGTTGTTGCATCAATCAAACAAGCAAAAGAAATGGTGAAAGCAATACCCTGACCCAAAGCACCAGTTAGGAACAAGTTTCTTCTTCCAAACGTATCAATCAAGAAAAAGGATGGAATTGTAGACAAAGCATAGATGGTGGCAAAGACACCACCGAGAATCAATGATAATCTTCTCTTACCATGGAAGATTGTAGTCTCGAACAAAACAGTAGAATAATAAATAGCAGCGTTACAACCAGTGAATTGCTGGAAGAACTGTGTGGAGGCACCAATAAGCATTCTTTGCATGTGTTGGGTCTTTCCTCCAGAGAACAAGTCCTTGAATCCGACTTGAGATCTGGTAAATCTGTTGACAGCATCTTGGATAACAGTCACTTCAGCGTAAATTTCATCATCATCTGGTTGCAATCCCTTCAAGTTACTTAAAACTTGCATAGCCTCTTCCTTACGGTCCTTAGAAATCAACCATCTTGGAGATTCTGGCAAATTGATGATACCGAAGAACAAGATGAGTGCAAAAAAGATTTGAAAAGCCACTGGGAATCTCCACTGAACTGAGTTGTCAACATATGAGAGACCAAAGTCCAACCAGTACGCAACCAAAGTACCTACGGCGACGACAGAACCCTCCAAGTTAACTAATCTTCCTCTGTTTTCAGCTCTGGACATTTCAGATTGCCAAACGGGAATAGTGGCAGTGTTCAAACCATTACCAACACCAGTAACAACTCTACCAATGACAAATTGTCCCAAACCCCAACTGTCCTTGAATGCTGTAACAGAAACAATGGTACCAACGATGATGATAATAGAACCTGAAACAATCATTGGCTTTCTTCCGAAACGTTCACCGTAGAAAAGAGCAAACAAGGCGCCGAAAAAACATCCCAATTCGTAACAAGAAGTAACCGCACCTTGGACCACAGTGACATGGTGCTTGTCGATGTGCTGGTTAGGATTAGAAGCTGGTGGTGTGAGGGAAGTAGCAGGAAACTCTTCGTTAAACCTAGTACCAGTAATGATACCAGACATCAAACCTTGGTCATAACCAAAAAGGGAGAAACCGGTTGTTGCGATCGCAGTGACTGCAATTCTCAAGGGCTTTCCTGAGAGACCAAAAGTATTGGTTCTTCCTAAGAGTTTCATTGTAATAGACAGGTTACGCGAGGCTATAAAATCCGGGGGAATTTTGTGCAGCTTTATATAGCTCAAGGTTATGTACGCAAACAATATTTTGATGCGGCTTGCCTATATTCTCCCCATACAAGAATGCACAAAAGAAAAACACAACATAAATGACACTTACAATGACGTTTTCTGCACCTTCTGTACCAGAATTCACTGCAGTTTTTGTGTAATACCCACACTTGACGCCTTAGTACATTCTGCATGATGATGACAGCATGCAGGTATTATACCCTGAGTAATGGACGTTTCCTAGTGCCAACGGATTACCCAAACTAGCTAAACTTGTATCGATTTTGGCTCCCCACAACTATAAGATATGGAGTTTGCATGGGATTTTCTTTTCCGATTCCCTAGGACATGGAACAAGCCTTGTTGGGATTGTAAATTATTTGAACGGCTATACCCATCTTACTGTCATGCATAATCATCTACTGCATACAGAACCTACTATATGTCATGGTATAAAACCTAGAACTTTTTGTGTGTGTATGCACACGTAAAACTCAAGTATGACGTGACACTGCTTTGAAGGTAGACACGTATCGGTATGTACACTAAATGACTTTATGTTTGTTGCGCTAAAATTTTCCGACATTTTACGTCGTTAAATATTCTAAGTAGATTCATTGGCTGTGACTGTCGTTTTTGCAACCACGAGTATAAACCCGAGAAAGAAGGATTTGTTCTGTATGTGTACCTGTACGTCGATAATGTGCAGCTCATGGAACATGTCAGTTGCATGTTTCCTAGGTTACTATTGAAGTATTGCCGCGGATGGAGATGAAAAATGTAACACCGAAAAAAAAAAAAAAGAAAAATTCTTCGTCACGAGAACAGCAAAATGCAGTCGCACATAATTCACAGGGCCAGCCAACAAATGTAGCCAGCACGGAAATAGACTAAAGGAGGGTTTAGCACGCTTTCGTCTAGTGGGCTCGCAATTGTAAAAGAATTACAATGCTTCCATAAATTAAACACATACATCTCGAGCAGAAGTGTTTTGAATTACCCCACAATCGGTACGTGGCGGGGAGAATCCCGCATTTTTATGAAATAAGGAGAATTTAACCGAAAACGGCATTGCCGGTAAACATGAATCATCGTCCATAACCAAATGCTTATGTAAAATCTAAAATAAGGCACAATATTATTAATACTTTACTGATTATGGGTGTACTCGAACATATTAAGAAGAGAAAAATAATGTCCCAATACTCCCAACACCACACACACGTGCCAAATATTGTGACTAGAAAAAGCGTAGTCTACCCACCAGAGTGACATAAAGTCACGATGGTACGGTGTTTTGATTGGCTCAGGTGGGAAGTGTTTCAACAAGATGTCTTTATACTTTTCCTCGTCATCGAGATCCTGCTCGTTGCTCGAAGAATTCGACACTGAGACTTCAACCACATCATGTGATTGTAATTCTTCAATCTCATGCTCAACTTCTTCAATCTCTTCTTGTCCACAGTTTTCAACATTGCCTGTAAGGACATCAGCGGTTGTATGCAGGTGTTTGCAAGTGCTGTCTTCATTAATAATCACATCGTATCTCCAGCGTTCTGGGATTAAACCACCATAAAAGACAACTCCAGCCCAGTACCAAATAAACGAATTGTAGACAAGGGGAAGGTAAAAGTAGCAAGCATCCATGAAACCCTCATAGTGCCATTTAAAGAGAAAAGTAGTTCCTCCTGTCAAGGAAAGACAAATAAAAAAGCCAATACGCAAGGGACGGCATTCGGGGCGATCAAAATAAGGCGACCAGTTGAATAGGAAGCCTCCGACACCAGCAAGAACAGCGATTCCCACAAATGTCCATAGAAGGCGAGGGTAAAAGTATAAAGCACAGTATTCTGCAGAAATCACGGAGCACGTTATCAAAACAGTAATACCAGTATAGTCCACACAAGCGAATCTACTCCGCACCTGAAAATGAGCGAAACAAGAATAAGTATGCCAAAAAACCGAGCTGACCAAACACTCAAGTGCAGCTAATAAGAAGACGTATACAATAACATTATCTCCTGTCATGTTAACTGCAAATACTTCTGTGGATGGGAAATGAATGAACATCACGTATAACAAAATGAATGCTCCCACCATATGAGTCCAAATGTTACCGGTTTCATTGTGGTTGAAATGTAATATAGAGTTTAGCATTTCCCTATGACTCAAAGTAAACCGGTAGCCATGGATAATGTATCTGTTTTCTCTCCAGATTAATGGAAGTTGGTAATAATGCAAGTATTTCTCCTCAGCAAGCTTAAGAGCCTTGTTGAAATTAAAAAAGCGGAACCGATTGAATTTTGAATCTAGCAGGAAGTCAGTGGTACCCTGCGCGGTTTTGCTTTGGACAAATTGGTCAATATCTTTTAATTTTTGTTCAAAAAAGTGGATAGTTGTGATAATATTAGCAGTAAGTGCCTCCTTACTAGTAGGCACTACGTACCTTGGGGCATTGTCATCATCTGCCAGAAACAAATCATTGTACTTCTCATCCAAAGTTTTATACAAGTATTCCAAGTTTGTGAAAGATGTTCGAAGCACTTGATCTTTAACCGTTCGCAACTGTTCGTATACTTGATTGATATTTGGGACAGATAATGACTTCAACAGAGAGATGGAAGCAGTGCTGTTGCGCCGAGACTGGTATCCTGGCTTTTCATCTGCGTCAGACAGATCGGTATGTCCACCAGAATCTGTAAGCTTGAAATATTGTTCGAAACTCTCTAAACGGTGTTCAATATTGGACAAGAAAATATCGAGCCTTTCAATTAAGAGGCTCTCAGTTATTTGTGACGATGTTCCCGTGGAAACGTCCTTTGACTGATTTCTGTGGGTGACTGTGGAAATGGCTGACATAGTTAACTATGGAAATATCAATACACCACTTCTGTAAAGTAAGCGAGGAAATCGCCCGTACTTGAAATATGCTAACAAAAAGGAATGAGATAATTCTTCGACTTAATCTCAATTCTCAGAAGCTCGCGACTTAGGAGTATATACTCCGGTACATAAGAGGAAAAAGAATCGTGCATGCGCTATTTCTCATTTTCTCTCTCCATCGGCCCAGTTTACGGTATAGACGAAATGCTTGATATTTTGCCGGATATAGGCTGTACATAATGGGCTGTATTACTTATTAAAAGGTAACAGTAGTTTTGGTCACTAGGTTTATTAGACTATGATCAATCTGACCTCAAGCAGCCGCTATCGGAAATACCTGTATATAGAGCATTGTGCGAATTCAAAAGCAATTCTTGGTACCATCAATTCCTTCTACTCAGTTTACGTTTCTTTTTCTAAAAAGTTTGTATGAATGTATTAAATTGAATGTGTCTATCAAATATCATTTAAGAAGGGCTGTAAATCCAAATGTTGGAAATAAGCATAGCTCTTGAAATGCAAAAAGGTTAAATAAAGTGTAGGAAAATGTAGGAGAACAGTTGAGCACAGCCATGTGACAATTAAGTGTATCTATCCGTTCCACGAAAGAACAGTTCGTATTCAAACAAACATTTACGAATAGGAGGTCTCCATTTGACTTCTTCCAGGAGATTCTCGAAGTCCTGATCTTGTTTGTCTTCGTTCTTTTCGTCGTTCTTTTCTTCATTCTTTTCGTCGTTCTTTTCTTCGTTCTTTTCTTGTTTTTCTTTCTTTTCCTCTTTTTTCTCTTCCTCATATTCTTCATTCTCATCATCGTCGTTGTCATCTTCCTCCAAGTATCCTATCAATTTCTTTCTTTCTTTTAAATGCCATTGTGTCAACTTTCTGGTCATGTAGTATTCCCTCAAAATATCTGGATTTTCTTCAAGGAGAGCTAACGTATCATCAGGAGACATATGCTTAATCCTGTTCAAAACAAGTTTGTCATTATCACCATTTTCAATGACGTGCCTATCTCTTAGGAATTCTTCGACCTTCGATTTCTCCAACCAAAGTTGAAGACTAGGCACAAACACCCATTTCTCATATTTGTAACTGAACCCATTACTGTACTCAAACCGCAATCGCTCTTCAATTTTACTAGGCACAAAAAGCGGTACACCTCCTAACATTGAATAATGAAGTGGCTGAAATTGCTTAATACCATAGAAATGTTCTTTTCGGTCACTATAGACCTCCGCATCTGCATTTTCTTTAACAAGAATACTCGACGGATAGTTATCAGGAAGCGGTGCCAGAGACTTAGACAAGGCTGTGATATCAATGTAGACGCCCGAATCAACGTCAATAAACCGTGCATCAATATGGTTATCACTTTTGGTAGGACCACGGTTGTGAACATAAGTCCCCACATCGATGAAAAACCTGCCGTAACCTTCTTTAGGGTTTTCAACAACCAAGGTTTGGTTGTAGTTTTGTGCCAATCGAATAAGTTCGGAGATAGGCATCTGTATATCGATATCAACATCAAAAGGGAACATTTGTCCGTTCCAATACCAAGACAACAATGGACCATGCATAATCCAGGACACGAGCCCTTTTTCTTCTGCAAAACGATTCCAGTTGCGCAAAAGACGTTCAAGAATGATACTGGTTCTTTCCAACCGTTGTGCAGATGTCCAACCCGGTTTAGCATACATCAATGCATCTCCAAAGAATCTCCAATCATAATGCCACCCTATATCTTTTGCACGATTCTTGGATTCTTCCGTGTTCAACATTGCTAACTTAAAATACGTGGGTTCAACATTGTCTGTATACTGTTGAGCATCCTTTAAGCCATCCAAATAATTTTTTTCCAAAATATCTAGGTCTTGCTTAGCTGAAAGCTGCTCAATTTGACTTTGTATTCTTTCCCTTGGGTAGTGAAAGCTTTCTTCCTTTAGGCTAATATCTTTCAGACCTGTACTTGACTTGAGGGTCTTGTGCATGGAAAGAACATCCTCTTCTTCCAGAATCACACGAGCGGATATCGACGAGGAAAGTTTCTCAAATAGTTTCAAATGATTAATTTGAACGTATTTTTCCCTCATACGGTTTTTCGTAATAGTGGCTGTTCGCAAGAACTTCTTCACCAAATCACCGTACATCAATCGCTGTTTCGGGCTTCGATCTTGATCAACAAGGAATTCAAAAGTACCTTCCTTTTCCAAATCATTTAAGATTATGACTTTGAAAGGTTTAGGTAAATTCGTCAAAATATAGGAACGGCCCATAAATACTCTGACATTATTGTTAGAAAGGAATTTTTGTGGACAATGCGCAAATATTACCGCCTCTGGCATATCCTCTCTGGAGATGAATCCACTTCGGTATACTTCCTCATCTGAGAGTTGCCTTCCATCTTTGCAAAACCCATCTGGAGATGGCCGTTTCTTGATACGCCTCAGTAGTCTCTGGCAATCTAAACGACGGGGGCTATTGTTATTAATCAAATTTGAATTAAGCAGAGTGAGATTGGTCCAGTCTGCCCAGTGAAAGGGCAAAGTTGGTAAATTGGGGCTGTTACCAGCATGCAAAAGTTCGTTGAGGTACACCGACAACGTGAAGCGGGGGTCCCAGAACAAATACTGTTTTCCAGGTTCTGTCGACGGGAGGATCTTTTTAAGAGGGATTTCTGTTTCCACGTAGGTAAGTTGACTGTTCACAGATGACGGTTCGTAATACTGTTCGAATAATTCTTCAACTTGCCTTTCGAAACCTGGAACATCGTTTAAACCAATGTCATCTTGAAGATCCCAGAACAGACTGAAAAACTCACAATACGTTGTAACCACAACATGAAAGATCGTTATGCATAGAAGGGTGACTAGCACCGTGGTTTTCCGAGCTGCTAACCACTTGTAGACTGGTTGTGTCATTTGGTATTTCAACTGAGGAAAAAATGAAACAAAAGTATAATGAGAGCTTTAAAAGAACTGGATCAAAAAAAACAAAGTCACTCGGAACATTTTTGTATGGTCAGATAAGCATGGATGGCTCTGTGAAAGCATTGAATGGACAGGAGCACACGACTTAGGTCCTTCCGCATGCAACAGGTCTTTTATCTAGGAAACATTATCTATGTGCCAGACTTATGCAACACGTAGTTTCTTCTTGAGGTACATTTTGCTTTAACGGTATTCTTGATGTCCGTCCTATGGACCGCTATGCTATTACATTTTCTGATTTTAAATTTATTCTTGAGTTAATGCTATCTTTTGAAAACTCTACGGTCATTCAATATGCAATACTATTTTTAATTCGGAGCTTTCATGAAGTTTTGGTATGCCAAGCAATGTAGCAATCACTATGACAAACCGCCGGCATATTGTCAACCGCGCAGATCTATGATTATGTACTTCTGCAGGAACAACCTCCACCACAGCTGAGGTGCATTTCTTCATAATTCTACATTACAACATCAGTCTCAACACAATCAAGAGGACATCAAAAATAATCATACATAACACAGAGAGTGCGAGTACGGCCACCAATGTGCAAAATTCAGTTGGATTATTGGATAACTTTGTTGCACACGTTGTTGAAAGATACATTGCTAATGGTCCGGAAGTGTCGCGTGCGTTTCCCGATTAGTAAGTCACACTACTGCCTTCCGCATTCATCCCCCATTCTCCATGCATGCCTCTTGAACAAAAACAATTACTCAGGATAAAAGCCTGCATAACTCATGATGTACTGCAACGTTCAACTTTTGTAACTGGTGCTTCGGCGTAAGAGGCATTCTTTGGTTTAGCTCCGCAATTTTCTTGAGTGTTTCCAGTCGCTTGTTTTGGTCTTTAGAGAGTATTCTTTCGTGTTCTGTAATAAGGTTAAACTCTTCAATATCATCCGCGGCAATACCTAAGTCAAACGCATCTACCATAAAAGCATCATCGCCCGCGCTAAAACCCTGTCCGTTGCTCCTGGAGTTGTCACTTGCGTAGTTGTAGTTATCATTCTCGTCAGTACTGAATTCCTCTTTGTTGTTAGAACGAGTTTCCTTTTCTGAGACATCGTCTGACCCAACAGGCAATCCTGCTTGGGTGCTATAATGGCCTGACGACTCTTTAAGCAATTGTTTTAAAATTCTTCGTTTCTCAAGAATTATATCCATTTTCATATCAAGCTCACTGATGAACTCTTTTTTATCGAGTTCAGATGAAGGGGTTAACTTGGAAAGATCAAGTGTCACCCTGTCCGGATCTGTAAATTTCAATCGAAGAGTGGCCAAAAACTTTTCTATCCATTGAACCAATCCAAGAAATAATTTCTCCTTATCCTTGACGTATAAATTATGCATAAATCGCCAAAGAGATGGCTCATGTTTATCCAAAAGATCTTTGAACTTGCCAAATATTTCGATTGGACTGGCAAAATAGACCGCACCACTATCTAAATACGATAACTCCTGCATCAAGTCATCCATAAAGTGTTGCCAGTCTCTAAAAACTAAATGTACATCGCATTGTTTCATTATTCTCATCATAGGGTTGAAAAAGATTGATAGGAGTTTCTTCAACAATTCTGTAAGTTCTCTCTCCTTCATCATTTGTTTCATGGCAATTTTGTCCCTAGTTCTTATTTCTAAATGCCAAAGTTGCCTAACATTGACAAAGATTTCTGCCTTTGTAACTTCCTTGTGGCTCAGTAAGTCCTCGTATAACTCGAAGGAATTCTTGATTTCATTCAAGATCTCAGTTTCTTCGGGGCTATTCTCTTGTCCAGTATCACTGCATTCAAGTAGAGAAATGAGAACATTTTTACCTGCAGCCGTTGCCTTATCCTTTATCTCTTCTCTCGTATTTTCATCGAGTTCGTAAACAATATATTTAATTCGGCCGACAATAAATTTGTATTGTGGCAAGTTTAGTGGCTCCATGTTCATCAATGTTTCTCTTTCCTTATCATAGCTCTCTAGATCTTCATCAAGCAAGAGAACGAATATCATTGAGAGTAAGTTATTGGTCTTATTATCCTCCTTGTTCCTACCAAACGAAAAATTTGGAAGGTCCATTAATAAAACGTCAATGAGCCGTGAAATAACATTAACAGGATTGGTATATCTCAAAATTCCATAACAAATGCTGTAAGGAAACAAGCGATGAAACTTTTTACATTTCAAAAGCCATTCACTCGAATTATCTTGAGTGAGGAATATTTGATATAATGTGGCAGCCACTTCGATTTTACACCATTCAACAAACGAACGTAGAATAGGGGAAACCTTCTCGGGGTGGTCACAATATTCAAGTTCTCGAAAAAGATTACTTACCACTTGTGGTTCGTGCATAATCTTTGCTTTAAACTTCTCAAAGTCTTTCGTTAAAGAATAGATTGCAGTTTCCGTATGTTGTTGAAACTCCTTCTGTGTATCAATTCTTTGTCTTTCCAATCTAACTCGATCATTGTAATCTGCGATTTGATCATCACTAAGATTCAAAAACAGTGTCTCTGGGTCATTTAAAAACGAGACAAAAACCAGACAGTGCGCAATCTCTGGTTTTTGAACAAGCATGTTTATATACCCCCGAAGTGCAAGTCTTAGCTTTTCTCTCTGATACTTCCTAGTAGTTGTACCCAGACCATCTGTTGACACGGAGATTGCATCCGAAGAATCTATGGGCTGGCCATCGTCATGTTTCGACTTACTGGGGAGACGGGAGATTTCAGTTTTCATTAAGCCTGGATAATCCTTTCTCAAATCATGTTCCAATTTTCTAAAGTCCAGATACGACTTTGAGATAAAATGTGAAGAGTAGTGGTACTTTCCACCACTTTCTTCTGTTCTTTTAACCACTTGTAAAATGAAATCATAATGCAGTCGTTCACTTTTTGGTCTTGTGAAAGTTAAGGTCTTGAATGTATATCCCCATGTAGTTTCTTCGCCATTTGTGTGTGACTGGTGGGCAGTAACCGCAATAACATTTAGGTGTAAGTCATTTACAAACACCATTCTCTCATAATCGTCAAGCGCACGTGGTTGCTGGTACTGCTGTGGATCAATGGCTGATTTAGCTGAAACTTTACTTATCTTATCAAGTTTCCCTTGGTCAGACAGCTTGAGATGGTCAGACGATAAATAGGTCAAATCACGCGGACTTATAATCATTGAACTGTAGAAGAGTAATAAACTGGAGAGTAACTTTTTGTTCACTTGATGGCGCTTGGTTATAGATTCCTTTCTCTCGGAAGCGTCCGATATATTCTTGGAATTAAAACTTTCAACGAAGGGTTCAACTGTGCCAACCCAAAATTCTTTCTGGCTCTTTTCGGAATTCTTTGCTATTAGGGGAAAAGTGATGACGAACTCTTGAAAAAAGTAGCGTAGTAAAGGTAGCTTGGTGGTCTTAGCGTTTTCCAGGTCATTTTTGAACGGTGGCCCTAAGCAATGGAGGCAATTAGGTGTAGAGAGATAATGAAGCTCCTGCAGTAATTGTTCTTCGATAAGAAACTTTTTGAGGAAGTGTTCTTGAGTGACAGAGAGTTCAGATATGAAGGATAATGATAGAGACGAGGCCATTGGGAAAGAGGACACTTCGTTATATTTTTTTAGTTCCACCCCAGAATCTCTAAGCCCTAACCTGGTGTCTCAGGCTGTGAGCTGCAGGATATCACTGACCCAGCCGCTAGATGTTGTGGTCGCGTGATCTGAATCACGTGAGCATTCTCATCATCTCATCGCCTACAAAGGATTTTTCCTGGTAGTTTTTTTTCTCCCATCCTTAAGTTTTCACAACACAATGGGTACCCAAAAGAAGGAAAAACAAAGAAGAGTCCGTGAGGGTGACAACAGGGATGGAAACCTACGGGTGAAGGGTGAGAATTTCTATAGAGATGCTAAAAAGGTTAAGCATTTGCAGATGTACAAAACGGGCAGAGCTGTTAGAAATGCAAAGGGTGAGATTATAAGAGCTGCTGCTTTACAATCTACAGATGCTCCTATTGCCCGTGTGGATCCAAACAGGAAATGGTTTGGAAACACAAGAGTCATCGCTCAAGATTCGTTAACTCATTTCAGAGAGGCAATGGGCGATAAGAAGCACGACACATACTCTGTTTTGTTGAGAAGAAATAAGCTACCAATGTCTCTTTTGGATGAAAAGGATACCACAGAGTCTCCAACAGCTAAGATCATTGAAACAGAATCATATGCCCATGCATTTGGTCCAAAGCAACAAAGAAAGAAGCCTAGAATGCAGGCTGCATCATGTTTGGAGGAGTTGGCTCTGTTGACTGAAAATGATTCCAAAGCTTATGAAGAAAAGCAGGAATTAGATGCGACTCTCGGCTTAATGGGCGGTTCTTTCTTAGACAAGGACGAATTTACCCAAGAAGCTAAGGAAGCTATTTTTCACAAAGGTCAATCCAAGAGAATCTGGAATGAATTATATAAAGTGATTGATTCTTCTGATGTTGTCATACATGTTTTGGATGCGAGAAATCCATTAGGAACTCGTTGTGAGTCTGTTGAGAAGTACATCAAGGACGAATGTTCACACAAACATTTGATTTATGTTTTGAATAAGTGTGACTTGGTTCCCACTTGGGTTGCGGTATGTTTTTTTTTTTTGTTTTGTTTTGTTGTTTTTTAAACAAAACTTCGTGGGGATTTTGAATTTTTTTCTCTTCATTTCTTTTCTTTCATTTCTTATTCCATTTCATCTTTTTCTATGTGTCCCAAAGCCTTTTGTCAGGGTGACATTCGACTTACGGTCGTCTATCCACATTGTTGCCTGTTACGTCTTTGGAAGATCAATGCTATCCGCCCGTGGTCCAGCTAACCGTTATGGTTAGCTGAATTCTTCTCGTTTTGAGTCGAATTTTGTCCACATTTGTCAACAGTCTTTGCTGACGCTTTAGGGTAGTATCGGTATCTTTTTGAGTTGGACTTACCCGAGGCTCGTTCTCATTGATTGGGTTTGTCCGTAGTATAGAGACCGACACCATTTCTGCATTTGTTATATTTCCCGCTCTGTTTTTTCTCTGTTATTTTATTTGCTCTATTCATTTTCCCCATAATTCCCGTTGTTCCATTGAACTTTACTAACATTACAGGCTGCTTGGGTAAAGCATTTGTCAAAATCTTTTCCAACACTTGCGTTCCACGCTTCTATCAAGAACTCTTTTGGTAAAGGATCTTTGATCCAATTGTTGCGTCAGTTCTCTACTTTACATTCTGACAGAAAGCAGATTTCTGTCGGTTTTATTGGATACCCAAACACAGGTAAGTCCTCAATCATCAACACCTTACGCCAAAAGAAAGTCTGTCAAGTTGCTCCTATTCCAGGTGAGACTAAAGTTTGGCAGTACATTACTTTGATGAAGAGAATCTTCTTGATTGATTGTCCTGGTATTGTGCCTCCAAGCAGCAAAGACACAGAAGCAGACATTCTTTTCAGAGGCGTAGTTAGAGTTGAACACGTTTCAAATCCAGAGCAATATATCCCTGAGATGCTTGAGAAGTGTGAGCGTAAGCACTTGGAAAGAACTTACGAGATCAGAGGTTGGAGCAATTTTGAAGAAGACCCTTCGTTGTTGGAACAGGCCAGTACCGAGTTCATTGAACTCATTGCCAGAAAACAAGGTAGATTACTCAAAGGTGGTGAGCCAGATGAAGGCGCTGTTGCAAAGCAGGTCTTAAATGACTTCAACAGAGGAAAGATTCCATGGTTTGTTGCCCCACCTAAGGATGAAGAGGTGAGAACTGGTGAAGACAAGAAGGCTGAACACAAGCGTAAGAGAGCTGAGCGTGAAGCAGAGAAAGAAGATGGTCAAGGAGCTAAGAGAGCCAAGACGCGCGATGAGCAATCAGACGCAGCAGAAGAAGAAGAGAATGACGAGTAATCTGTGACAAGTGGACTGATTACCCCCATGATAATTTTTACTTTTATTTATGTACATTAGTTTTTGCATTAATCGGACGGACAGGTCGTTTATGAACATTCTCGATTCAGAGTATAATTACCAAAATTGTTTAGTAGACAAACCAGATTTGACTTCAACGTTGTCTGCTCTCTCGTTAAGATCACCTAATCCCCAGAGATAACCTTTGAACTTTTCGAATACAGACAAATCAAAGTTGGCTTGTCTGAGCAATTCTTTAAAGCACTCCATCAATAAGTAGGCATGCAAAGTTGAAGTCATTTGCTTATGTTGTTGTCCTCCAAACTGACTGATTGAGTTGGGAACAAAATACAGGCGAATCATAGGTGAAATTGGAAGCAAATGCAATTCTTCGGCCAAATATTCAACTGAAGGTTTATTGTTCGACGTTAAACCCTTATTCAAATCAGTAGCACCTCCAACCCCTGATGAGTTAGCCGCATCAGAATTGTTGGGGTTGTTACCCAACGAGTTGGACCCTACTTTTCCGCCATTCGGAGACACCAAAACCTGGGTACCAATGTGTTTCAAGTCATAAAAGTTAGGGAAGTATTTTGAGCACCACCAAAAGAATTCCTTTTCATCATTAGGTAAAATATTGTTAGTAAACATGCTGATAAGAAAACCCAAATCATACCCTGAATGATAACTCAACCAATTGATTGATGGATCTAACAATAAACCACTCTCCATCATTAATTCAGCGAAAGCGAAATGGGAAATTCCTTGGCTCATATGAGAGGCCAAGTTTATCTGTGATGTTTGGGCCAACATGGCTAAATGTTCTTCGTTGAACATTTCTTCCGCCAAATCGTATGCGAAGTTAAACTGCCAGATGATAGAATTGCTGATCTCATTGTTTCTTATTTTGAGAGCACACAAAGATAATTGAAGAAGGTTCAACAAATCAGCATTGGAACGCAATGTTTGAAAGTGATAATCCGAAGATGATTTGAATGTACCAACAGGCCGGGCAACAATTCCAGGAATCTCTTGGTGTATGGATAAAAAGACGGTGGAAGTCTTATCGTTCACAAACGACCTCAATGCGTTAAACTCATGTTCTAAGTTGAAATCCCAAACCTCTTTTATGACCGGTATTTGTGGTTGTTGTTGCTGCTGTGGTTGTTGCTGTGGCTGTGGTTGTGGTTGTTGAATAGGAATATGATGTTGATTCAGCAAAACACGTTGCGGAACTTGTTGCTGCTGTTGCTGCTGCTGTTGCTGTAACTGTTGTAATTGTAATTGTAACAACGGATTCACACTTTGATTATACTTCACACCAGGTGGGCCACCGCTGGCATTGGCTGCAGAGCTTGAACTTTGGGCACCTGTACCTCCATTAAGAGCTGCCAATAAAGGATTGATACTGGAAGTTTGCAGCTGGATTTGCCTGCCTGGTTGTTGCTGTTGTTGATGCTGTGGCGGTTGTGGTTGTTGTGGCGGCTGTTGCGATTGCGAGGTCTGTTGAGGATGTTGTTGAAGATGTTGGTTAAGGAGTTGTTGGCGTTGCTGCTGTAAGTGGCGTTGCTGTTGTAATTGCATCGGTGTCATTTGCGGAGATTGGCCATTCTGGCTAGAAGAACCTTGTTGCAGTTGCAAGTACTGAAGATGGGGATTGCCATTCATAACTGGAATGTGAAACGCTTTTAACTGCGAAATTTAACAAAGCTATACTGTAACAAAGAGATCCTGGATCCAGGCTATGTCTCTAGTCAGATTTGGAATAATCAGTATTGTTAACCAAGAAGTCAGGAAGATTCTCAACGATGTGGTGGTGTACGCACCCCATTAAATCGGGCTCTACACGACCCTGTACCGATACCTTTCAGATAATCCTGAAGTTATGATTATACAGACATATAAAGTAGAATTCGTTAATAAATTCGGTTTTTTTTATTCCCAATAAAGCTACTTCACTTGTTTGCAATGGAATTTGATTTGCAACTACATATCAGATTTCTCAAAATGTGACCCCAAAAGAATTACACGCAGCCTTCTGAAAGCTAATTAAAATCAAGATACTTCGCTAGAGAGCTTCCCTGAAAGGTGCTCTCTGAGATGATTCATGTACAACCCCACCCTCTTGTAAGAATGTGTGGTCACCAATTCTTCTTGGTTTGATAAGATGTTGCAGGAAAAAACCAATTGCACACACCAAGCAAACAACAGCAACAATAAAGTAGATGATTCCAAGTGTCATATTTCGGCCACCAAAAACAGAGTTGGTAGTGAGAACCATAGATTTGGTGCCACCAAAAATGGAAACAGGATAGTTCAACTGAATCTGAACTTCATATGTTCCCAGAGAGAATGTGGTGGTGGTATTTTTGGAGTACAACTTGAAGAAAGTAGGCAAGCCTGCTGTTCTCATCCAGTTCTGCAAGTGCTCCATTTTAGAAACATCAGGTAAGTTGGTCTCGTTGTAGCCGTTAGGGTACATTTTCGCCCAATTAGGAGGGGGGACAATGTCTGAAGGTTTGTATGATGTCTTTTTGAATTTGTGCTTTTTGTCAGACGACCACGAGATGTCATCTTCTGATAAAATATAAGTTTCATTATCACTTCCCGTTTTGGAATTGAGTAGAACTGGGCTGGTAAATGTATCATTGAAAAACGAGTTGGCAATCAATCCGCATGGGTAGATGGGTTTATCATCAATAACTCTTAGAGGATTACACTCGGATGAAACTGCATCAGCTGAGAGTGCTTGACCAGAAAGTTGCTTAGGATCAAAAGATTCCACATACTTTCTATGGTTTTGATAAAAGTTGGTGAGCTTGTAATACAAATAAATGGGAGGACTCAAGTCTCTTGGTAAGTTGAATTTCACATAGCAAGTCTGTTGCTGGTCACCGTCAACATCAGTATTATTTACCACTTTCCATTGAAAATCAGGATTGGTGTTTTTATGGCGAAAGTGCCAGTTTGTATACTTGGAAGGGACTTTCTCATATGAACTGCCGGCGAGCTGACCACAACGAGAATAATCGATCAGCAATTTCTCAACATTGTATGTATAGTAGATGATTGCAACACCCAATGGAGCAAAGATAGCTGCAAGCAAAAAGAGCAATGGAATCACAGTCTTTGGGGTAAGGATTGGCTGCCACGCTTTAAGTCTTTGCTGCCTGAAGGCGGTATTTGGCGGTTTTCTCGACTTCTGGATCTGTGATACAGTTTCGTCTTCGGAGTTATCATCGTCCTTCTTTCTTCGACGTAAGAAGTTCATGGTAACCTGTTCTCCTAGTCTGTCGTTTGATGACACTGCCTCTCTATTGTGACTTTCAACTGCACACGAAACAGCTGCGTTATATGCAGTTCAGAAGAGTTAGACAGATTGATTCTTCTCGTATGCCACGTACCTTGGGGAATGATATCTGATAGACGTGCTATGGAGTAGGATGTTTTATTGGTAGAGATTGTAATTGGCTCAATTTTTTTTTAGTTGCAAGCTTTAGACATTTGTCTACTTTGTTCGATCTATTGCATACCACTTGGCTTTTATGAACAAAAATAGAAAGAAATGGAATTAATCTAAATTATGTTTTGAGTTAAAATCTCATAACTCGTATCAATTAATATGACGAGTTATGTAATATTCTTAAAAAAAATTATACTTAGTCAGTATTGTTAGATACGTAAGTATGCGGCAAGGTTGAAAACTAAGTGAGAATTGGAACAAACCAATAGAAATTGGGCCATTATATTAGACATGCATAACAAAAAGAACACAAAATTCAATTATAAAAAGACAGCCAAATAGCTAGTGATTACCAAAGATAGGCCTTTACTTTACTGCTGAATTAATCCAAAGGAATTCTATACATTTACATCCATACGTTATACCGATGTACGTCAAAGTGAGTCGTGCCTGCGAATTAAACCGGAGATGATTATGGCGCGGGATGCCGAAGATCATCTCGGAGGCTAATTTGGACAATCTCCGAATTCGAGATCCCACTGCCATGTCGAAAAAGGAGGGAATGATTCCAGCAATCACTGGAGAGATTGACAAATCGAAAGCGATTGATATTTTCCCGCAGGCTTTAAAGCCATACCGATCAACAGTCATTGCATATGGAACGTCGCTCTTGTCCACCACAATTGGTTTCCCGTTCGATACGGTGAAGACTCGCATGCAAACATACAAAAATTTCACTTCAAATATTGACTGTGTGAAGAAGACTTTTAAAGCGGAAGGCATCAGGGGATTTTACAGGGGAATCACCGCTCCTCTTATTTCGACATCCATTGTTCGCTCACTAAGTGTATCCATCTTCACAGCCAGTAAGCCATATTGCTATGACGCTATTTATGGCTGGTATGATAGTGGTAATAGTACTCCAGCACATCCGTTTATTAGGAATCTTCCAGTATGTTTTGCAGCTGGAGCAACAGCTGGGGTTGGCGTATCATTTCTTGCGTGTCCCTTTGAATTCACGAAAGTGTACTCCCAAATAGCCATGCTTGCCCAAAGACAAGCACAGGGAGAATCAAAAAAAAATATTCCAATGAAGATCTCTCTCAAGTCTACCATGCAGAAGATTATCCAAAGCGAAGGTTTGTTGGGTATGTACTCCGGATACAAGTACCATGTTGCGCGAGATGCTGTGGGTTCCGGTGTGTATTTTGCGGTCTATGAATCATTTAAATGGGCATCAAATTCGTTGATCAATAGTGATCCATCAAAGTCTTCTCCAATCTCCATTCTTCTTGCAGGAGGTATGTCTGGCGTTACCTGTTGGGCCATAGTTTTCCCAATTGATACCACAAAATCGCTCATCCAACGAGATATAGTCAGCAATATCTTGAGAAAAGACCAGGGCCTAGAACCTCTTCCTCCTAAGGAAAGAAAGCTAGCATTCTCAAAGAGTATGTATAGAGGGTTAGGTGTTTCTATGACAAGGTCATTCATTGTCAACATGTTCTTCTTCAGTTTCTATGAGTTCAGCATGAAACACTTTGTGTAATCTGTAATATTATTTATATCAGCCACCAATCTAATTATATCCATTACTTTCGTACCCTTCCGCGCTCCTCTTCGGTATCTTCAGGTTTTATTTCGTCACCCGGTTGTGGCTTTCTCCGACTTCTTTTCCTTCTTTTCAAGGGCTCCTCATCTATTTCAGAAGACAACTCTTGTATGGTTCTTTTAATGGGAGATTTTGATCTGGTTCTATCCGCAGAATGTGACGTGGAATCGCTCAAATATTTGCCTCTTGACACCCTTGGGTGAATTGACTTTGAGCGTTGTTCCAAAATTGATGAAGACTTCAATCCCATATCACTCTTAAGAAGCGGCTTGGATTTGACGATTTTGTGGGGCGATTGCATTCGAGATTCCCCTTGAATATTCTCACATAGCTTTTGCTCCCTTTGGTCTTGCTTATCGACTGTTTCATCTTCTAGCTTCTCATTCATACCCGCTGCTTTGTCTTCCGACATTACGTCAGTATTATCAGGTTTGGTTTGGCTTCTTAATGTTCTTCTTGGAGGCGGCGGCGACAAGTCGTCTGAAATCTCTAGCCCTAATACTCTTTTCACATGAGCCTTTGCTCGTTTGGCATTGTCATCAAAGTGAAGTTCACCCTTTTTGTGTGTGTGATCAAGAGAATGTTCTTCATTCTGTACTTCTACTTTCTCAAACGGATTACTGACACCCTTTTGTGAAAAAGTTTGTTGCTCAGAAGACGATTCCTCTGCTTTCTTGATTTGTGGCTGTTCTGCAGGTTCATCATTGATATCCGTCTCATGCTCTATAATGTCCTTATGTTCTAAAACTGAGTCAGCTTTTTGTTTGATAATTTCCATCAACCGTCCGACTGATGCTACCTTCTTATAGCCAGCTGTAACCAGCGTATCATGTACATCAAATGGCTCTTCTTGAGTGAAGTCCTGTGAACTTTCGTTAGCAACACCTTTAGTTCGAGGAGAAGTATGAACTTTTTTCTTCTCAATATGTGAAGTTACCAACGACTCAGTCAGGGGGGCAATGATATTGAACTGAGGAAAGTTTGGTTCGCAGAAAGACTCTTCATTCAGAAGTTCTCCCTTCAGATCGTTTTCTAAACTAGACGAACAATTGGAATTACCAGAGACTGACGTCACGGGTTCTTCAGCATCTCTGCTCTGATTAGCTAGAATCTTATCTTTTTCCTTCAGTTCCAGTTCGATTGAAATATCGTCTGTAGTATGGGCATCGTCTTTTGAATCGTTGCTTTCCATGTGAACAGAACCAGCTAATTCAATATCATTCGATTGAGGAGGAGGACTGTCTAACCTGCTACTATCTGAATTAGATTTGCTTGAGATAAACGCTTCCGACCCCTCTTCCGATGACACATTTGGTGTTTGTGAATAGACATCTGATTGGTCAGATTCCACTTCTTCCACATCAGAGCTAATTCCATTGGTTTCCGACGATGAAACTTCTAGATCTTCCTTTTCTACTTCTTCTTCAGTACCAGAATCTGTTTGGATCTCATCCAAAGTGGGCACCAGAATCTGTGTAACATTAGCCTCGTCATTCTGACTAAGCCATTTAAAGGGGTTCAAGGACAGTAATCTTTTCCTTAAAATTTTCAAGGGAGATTCTGAACTTGATTCTGAAAGACGACGTTTCCTGCTGGAGTTTTCTAAAGCATGGTGCTCTTCATAATTTTGATGCGATCGCAAAAGACCTATTTCTTCAGCGAAATGTGTGGATACAACTTGCTCAACAGGTGTGTTCCTGAGAGATTCAAGTTCTAAAATTTCAGAAGGACGCACCACTTCTTTTGTCTCTTCAAATACCTCTGTCACAAGAGCTTCAACATCCTCTGGTTCTTGGATATCAGTAGGACTTGTAATGTCCGCTTCAATGTTTTCAACAATTTCAAGCACGGTATCAATGAGGGAAACTGAAGGTTCTACAGGTGGATTCGTTGGTTCCTCAATGGAAGATGGAAGGATTGCGCTTCCAGCAACAATAACATCGTTTTCAAGCGTGATGATAGTTTCCTCTTGTAGTACTGGCTCCTCGACAAACGGCTCTTTGCTCAAAGAATCATCATCTGCACTGTGAATTTCATTTTTCTCATTCATGGACTCTGAAAATGCTTGAGCATCAGAGCTTGTTTCATTGTCCTTTTCAACCAGGGGTTCAACAGACTCGTCGTATACGCCTGATGAGGGTTCTGAGTCAGGTTTCTCACATGTCACCAGGTCAGAGTAATCCTCAACTTCAGGAGAGTTGTCGGTCACATTTGGTGATTCGGAACGGGTATTGCCTTCATTCAAAACCTCAGGCCCTTGCTCTGATAGGTTAACATTAACCAGACTAGAGGCATCATAGAAGCTCTCATACTCACTTACTTCGCTCTCCTCTTTATTGAATTGATTTGTAGCAGTTTCAGTTACTTCTGAGAGCTTGTTATCCCGATCGGTTTGCAGGATTTCTGTTATATTTATACCTGTAATCAGTGTTTCCTGAACTTCATAATCCTCAACATCCGGGACACGATTAGTTCTCACATCACTAGGCGAATTCAACAGCTCTTCATTGCCCTGTGTTGGATCTTGTTCACAAGGTTGTGGGATGGAACCTTGGGCAATTTCTCGCTCCAAATTGGCATCGTTTTCTACCGATTCCGAGTTGCAATACTCAATCTTTTCCTCAACTTTATGGGGTGTATTATAAGTATCACCATCTGGAATATGCGTGTCATCATCATATTCAAAGTCCCTTTTCAAGCGGTCAAATGCTTGCTCAATGTCACGACCAACAAGATCAGGGTCAAGAATCTCGTGATCCCATTTTGACAGATCGACAGCTTCAGAACTTGCAGGTAATGCATCGAGGAACTCTGAAATTGTAGATTGAGTTAGCTCGTTCTCTATGTGGTAATCGTTGATAGGTGCTTCAGTCGTATCTTGGACCAGGGTATCGATATCCATAGGATCATAATACTGATTACTATCATACGGTGACTCCACCGCCGATTCATATGAGCTTGAACTAGAGTCCAGTGGTAATGAGAGTTCTGCCTTTAACTCCCTCACCAGTTGTAGCTTAATATTGAATTTTTTCTCCATTTCCTTCAATTGTTTTAGAACCACTTGCGGGGATTCTTTTTCTATAGTCTTGAAAGTAGGGAATGCGAGATTTGCCTGAGGAATCTCTACATCCAGTTCCACTTTGGTGACGGCATCTGTATCAGCATCTGCAAGTGATCCCTCAGACTCGGAAAAACTGTCTACCGTTTCCGCATTCAAGTCAAAAGTTTGCTTTTCCGGCGGCATAGCGAAGTCATGCTGTATATCAAGCTGGTCGGTATGCGAGACAAGATCTGATGCGTCAACTCCATAGTTGGATTGAGCAACCACTTCAGACTCTACATCAGCTGCGTAGTCACTAACAACCAACTTCGAACCAGTCGAACCAGCTGTTAGCGCTTCCAGTGCGATATTTGCCAACAAAGCGACAGAATCAGCACTTACATTCTGCTTTTTAAAAGCACTAAATCCTGACACCATGTTTTGTGCAAACTGTAGATCCGTATTACCTTGTGTAGCAGATTCAGGTTCCTTGTCTTCATCTTCGCATTCACCGACACTTCTCTCAGAAATCAGTTCTGATATAGAGTGTTGTTCGGAGTTGATTGCATCTTGAATGAATTCTTCCTCACTTGTAATCACGACAACTGCACTGTCGTCAGTTTCCATTTGACCAGGTTCTTCTTGGAAATGCTGTGTACGACCTTCCGAAATATGTTCATTTTCGAGCATATTGAGACTTTCTTCGGATATAGGCTGATCAGATCCATCTGCCAATACAGCCTGTTCCAGATCAGATACATCATTGGATTGCTCATCTGGAAATGT
Source organism: Clavispora opuntiae (assembly GCA_030574075.1). Classification (NCBI taxonomy): domain Eukaryota; kingdom Fungi; phylum Ascomycota; class Pichiomycetes; order Serinales; family Metschnikowiaceae; genus Clavispora; species Clavispora opuntiae. The sequence continues at coordinate 27,999 of JAJMEJ010000005.1, forward strand.
TTTGCTTTTCTCGTTGTCACAATATCCGCGGTGATGATTTAGGTCCGAATTCTCTTCAAAATCAGATCCGGGGCTCCCGGTACCCTCCAACCGTTCATCCCCTTCCAAACGAGCTTCATCGTTTTCAAAATCCTCTTGCTCTTCGAACTCGTCTTGCTCTTCGAACTCGTCTTGCTCTTCGGACTCGTCTTGCTCTTGGAACTCGTCTTGCTCTTGGAACTCGTCTTGCTCTTGGAACTCGTCTTGCTCTTGGAACTCGTCTTGCTCTTCCAATTCGTCTTGCAGTTCAGACTCTTCATGGTCTTCCATCTCATACTCAAAGTGGCCTGACTCATAATCAATGGGACGGCTTTTATAAATATTTTGATCACTTAGTTTCGGTTTTCCGGTTACTCTCACCGGCGATCGATATGTCCTCAGCCCTGCCGCAAGAGCACGCGTAGAAAGTCCATGTTGTACGATATTCTTGTCCTTCTGTTCGAGTAACTCTGGGTCAAATAGGTCTTCCGATTCGTGCTCATCTTGATATTCATTTCGTCGATTGCTACCTTCATCTGCATCATGGTCGTCGTCTTCAGATTCATATATATCTTCGTCACTGGTTTGTATTTGTATCAGAGGTTGGTCTTCTTCAGACATTGAATCACTGAAATCACCTTCGTTGGACTCTTTTGCTTCGTCTTCATCGTATACCTGGGAATAGGCAATCGCTTGTTTTGCATCGCCAAAGTCGTTGTCCGACTCGCTTAGAATCTCAATCACATCTGAATCTTCTTCCAGTACAGATGAATCTCTAGGATAATGGGCTAGCAGATTCTCATTATGGGAAATATTATCTATAGCAATTGACTTGTCTTCCAGGTCGGATATTTCTTGCTCCTGTTTCTGTACTAACTTTTCAAGCTTGTCGAATTGCTCCAGGAAGATCTGATGACGATATTTTTCACGTAGACGCTCTCTGGTAGAAGATTTACGGAATTGTTGTAATTCCTTCAGCTGTTTTGTAAAAGTGTCACTAGCTCTGGTCTTCAAATTGTCAATCCAAGAAATTAATGCACTAGGCGATTCACTAGTTTCAGGAATGGAAGTTTGAAAACTATTCTTCAATTGAAGGAATGAAGTCGACAACAGCTCTGTATCCGAAACATCTTGCGTATCTTCCCACGCCGGATTTTGCGGGAAATTACCCATGATCTTTGCTTCTGTGGAGTAGCATTTACAAGCAACTTGACACAGATAATTGGTGCGGTCACGTGACGAAGCAGATGATCTCACAAAAGCTAATGGTCAGAGTTGGCCTCGTTGCTAACAGAAGAAAATACGAAAAAAGTAAAGTCAGTTGTTCTGTACTGCGGAGCCGCATTTACAGACTTTCAAACATGGTCCACATATGATCTATGTATTCGCAAACCTTATTTTTTTTTTCACATTTTTTCTTCACTGAAGATTATTATTGTCCTATACACACGTAAAATACAATGCGTAATTACCAAACCTACTCACAATCCTTTTGTCTCACTCCTGAGGAGACGCAATATTACGGACATCATTATTCGTAAAATTCTGAGAAGATCTTGTTGAACTGGGGAGGAGTCTTCTGTAATGAAACTGAATAATCTCCATACCTGCAGTACCACATACTCGCATACATACTCTACCTGCATTACTCGGTATATAGATCGCAGAGTTGCATCTTTCTAAATCGAAGAGAAGAAAAAGGCAGGCAAAATGTCATGGTTGTTATTACAGAACCCTCGTAGCAAAGGTTGAGTAAAAGTGAAATAAAGGTGACTTTTTCTAAAAATAATACTGACGCATAGAAGCGAAGGAATCCTGTTGTTATCCAGGATGCGTGTTCAGCCTCCTTCTCTGTTCCAAGAAGTGACCAAGGATATGTACTGATGTACTGTGCATCCACTCATGAAGAAAAGCTTAAGAATGCTCAAATGGTGCATATAGTTTTGAATACAGTATTAATAGCCAGAGCTGACGCACAATGGATAGGTTGCGCTCCAAGAGATACCGCAGGATGCGTATCCCTACAGGGTCAGCAAGTTTCTGCTGCTGCGAGTGAATAAAGCCACCCTTAACTCATGCAACAATGCCCAATTGCGGATCTCACACCGCAATTTATTATAGTTACTCTTTTTTGAATAGCTGTTGGAACCTCAACTTGTTCCTTCATACTTGGCAATAAATAACGAGAATACTTGCTGGCTCTCTGTCGGAGATGCAAATGAGTAATCATCACCGTTGGCTTGTTCTTCTTGTCTAGAAATAGCCGCCATACATCAATGTACATATTCATTCGATACTACTTATAGCTGCATTGGGGCATTAAGTATGGACCGAATACATCAGGAAGGTAGATGAACAACCTAGTAACGTATGCAATGATTGGACCATAATCTCTTGACAATACATCTGATAGCACACTAGCCATAGAAAAACTTGGAGCCTTTTCTCTAATCTGCGTTTAAAGTGCCTGTAACACACACAGGGCAGGTTTCATAGAATATGTGCCTGCATAGCCCTAAATGGGCGCTTTAAGTCCAGAAATAGCTCTGGACAAAAAGAAGGATTCGTGACAGAGGATGAAGTGCCAAATTACTAATTATAAAAACCTTAGAGGTATAAAAGCATGTAGAATCCGCATTTTGAGACACAACAACTAATTAAAATTGCATCTACAAAATGACCTCTGACGACGTCGAAGCTCAACCAGTTATCCTGCCTTATGCTGAACCACAAAATGTTTCTGCATGGCACAACCATTTAATTGCCTTCCTTGGTGAATTCTTTGGTACTTTCATGTTCTTGTGGACGGCGTTTGTCATTGCCCAAATTGCCAACCAGGACCCTCAGATTCCAACTGTTGGTTCTGCTCCAGGTCAATTGATTATGATCGCCATTGGTTTCGGTTTCGGTGTTATGGTTCCTGTGTTTTTGTTCTTCAGAATTTCAGGTGGTAACTTGAATCCTGCCGTGACCCTCTCCTTGGTTTTGGCTGGCGCAATTAAGCCAATTAGAGGTGCAATCATGTTCGCTGCTCAAATGATTGCTGGTATGGCTGCTGCTGGTGCTGCGTCTGCAATGACCCCAGGTCCAGTTGCATTCGCAAACGGTTTGGGCGGTGGATGTTCCAGATCTAGAGGTGTCTTTATTGAGGCTTTCGCAACATGTCTTTTGTGTTCTACAGTCTTATTCATGGCTGTCGAAAAGGCAAAGGCTACTTTCATGGCTCCGTTTGTCATTGGTATCTCTTTGTTCTTGGGTCACTTGATTTCTGTCTACTACACTGGTGCTGGTTTGAACCCAGCCAGAAGCTTTGGTCCATGTATTGCATCCAGATCCTTCCCAGACTACCACTGGATCTACTGGGTTGGTCCATTCCTTGGTTCCGCCGTTGCATTCGGAATCTGGAAGGTATTTAAAATTTTGAACTACGAAACCTGTAACCCAGGTCAAGATGCAGACCATTAAAGCGTTGGCCGTTTTGCCCCCATACATCAGTGAAGGATTGTACATAATCCCTCACATAAATGACTATGCCTGAAAATTAATTTATCGGGAATTCGCACTTTCCGCTCCCCATACAGGTGTATTTATTGAATTACTAGAGTACAGCCATAAGTTGAATTTGCTTGAATAAAATAAGCTTTGAGAAGTAAATCAGTATATCTGTCATAAAGATTGTCATTTTACATGTGAATTAATACGTATTTGCAAGATCCCGTGCTTTAAGATGCTTGTCTCTACTAGCTGGGAAGGGGGTGGAAGTGCTGGTTGTTAATAGTTACGGCCAAGCAACTTCACCAACGTGCATCTTGCTGCAAGCTGCATGCATAGTACATTGCATAACGTACTAGGTTTGCATATTGACAATTTTTATACCCAAATCACGTGTTTCTTTTATTGTATTTACATCCGTTGGAATACTTCACAAAGCCATTTTATGCGATTGAAACGACCCATGTTGCTAATTTCACGCACTTGTAAATCACGAAGCGTCTTCAACTCCGATTCCAATAAAAGCTCCTCCTCATGACCCTTCACATCTTCTCTTTCACATTTTTCAAGCAAGATTTTATGCTCACCCTTAAACAATGCGACGTTGCTTAAAATCTCCCCCATATTAAATGCCAACGCATGGCTGATGAACCGGTACAGCAGAAAATCCTTATGCCGGAACAAGTAAAAGGTTTTGGAAGCTGCGCGATCAACACTTCTAGGTACCTCTTGAATTTCAATAACATTCATATTGACAAGCCGGTATAATTCATTCTTAACTGTACGCTCCTTGAGTAAAACCAGATTGGAAATGGCTTTCTCATCAACCAATTTCATATCCTTGATACACCTGAGTACTCTAAATGCATTGTTACCCATAGTAGTCTTAATGAGGGATTCGTAATGGTATTGCTTAAGATGTTTAGAAATCAGAAGGAACGGGATAGTGTATGAACCTGGGGCAACTTCAAATAAGAAGGGAATATTATTAAAGGACAAGAGTCTCAAATGCTCAGCAACCAATGAGAGTGAATGAGGATTTTCATTATCTTGGGTGGTAAAATCCATATCTGTTTCAGTATTCTCAAGATTTTGGTCAAGAGCTGTGCCATCCTCAAGCTTGACCTTCTTGGAAGGCTGTTCAGGACCATCTGTATTAAATCTTTTCGCTGGTTTTAGAAAGTTTTGAGTCAAGATGGAATTTCTCAAATCTAAATTTGCTGGCAACACCCTGATCAAGTCTCTAATAGTGAAAACTGTTGTTTTGTTGTCTATCAATGCATTTTCAATGGAACTCAAGAAAAATCGTTCTTCCTCTGGGCTTTTGATCAAACCAGATATTTCAAGATACCGGTGACGTAAATCAGCAGATTTTTGTTCAATCAAAGAACAACACTTTTCGTATATAATCCCAGTTAGAAGACCTAATCTTGATTTGGCCAAGTCACTTAGTGCTCGAGTTCGCAAGTACTTTTCAAATCGAGACAAATTAAATGTTAATGTGATGTTTGGACGCAACTGGTGGATACCTTGTTCAATGACAAATACATCCTTCGATTCACTACCAGAAGCAAAAAGATCATTAAATTTGAGTTTGGTTCTTTCTATAGCTTCAGCCACTCTTTTCACCTCACTAGTGGTTGCGGACCGCGGAGTAGACGCCAAGGTTTCCGTGTACATTTTGTTCCACAAATCTTCCAAGGGATGGAAATCTCTTCCTTGTAATCTGCAGAGCCATCCGTCGGTGTAGAGTTTCACAAGAAGAGACATTTTGTTATGCTTGGTTTCCTCATCTGGTAATGTCGAAATATAGTCCTTAACAGTAATGTTGCCATTTTCTATAATGTTTTGAACTAGTTCAGCTGACTCTTCACCGTACAATGATTTGATTCGAGCTATTATATCCCCAGCATGCAATAGAACGCGTATTCCTCTCTCATTGAATGAATAGAAAACATTCTTACTGGCAGTATCATTCCAATATTGAATGCAATTGAGTTGGATCAAAGATACCAATGCAGTTTTGACTTGTTTGAGACTGATCTTACTCTTCACGGTGATATCTTTCGCAGTCAAACGGCCATAGGATATCAACGTAGAAATGAGAAGAGCAGACGTTTCCCCCAAGTGATTGAAAGCAACCCGCGTATATAAATAAGAAAATGGAGACTGCGTCTTAGCAGCTTCTGTTAATGCTGAATCCATGGGAGGAGGTACACGCCAGGGCTTGATGTGTAATTACCTTTGTAGAAATTTTGCGAGGTGATGAGAAGTTGTGCACGTGCACATCTCTTCACTTGACAACCCGTTCCCCGACATGGCTTCCATAGTAAAACCCTGAGAAGAGCAATATTGAGTTCTTAGTTTTGTAGGAGGAACTGGTGGATTAATATTTAATTGTGACCTAATTGTTGGGGAAACAGTCTCATCTAGCGCTGTAGTAAACAGCAAATACAGACAAACAAGACAAACTAAATTACTACCTATTTATTCAGTTCCATTCAATTTTTACACGAGAGGAGAGCTTACCCCAAATCATTTTCGTATTTTTTGATAGTCTTCTCGAACGAATAATTCCACAATCGGATCGTACAACTCAAAATCTTATGTTTCCAAATGGTAGATCACGTGACATACATATAGTATAGGTTGACTTTTGCGTCAAAGAGATTGCTAGAAACCCAAACCTACATGGCTACAAAATATTTGAAGGCAGCCAAGAAGGCTCTTGAAATCGAAGATTGGGATTCTGTTCTCGAAAACGTCCAAGAAGCACTCCTGATTGATCCAGACAACTACTTTGCTTATATTTTTCAAGGAAAAGCATACCAACTTCTTGGTAAGTTACAAAAGGCAAATGCGTCATTCACAAAAGCCACCTCTATACAACCAGATAACATACTAGGATGGAAAGGGTACTATCAAGTAGCTCGTTCTCAAAGTGACTATGTTCAGTTCTTCCGGGTTTTCACTGAATACGTGAAAGTTTTAATTAGTCAGGATATCGGCATAAGTGAAGCCATTAAGGAAGCATACAATTACTTGAACGCCCAGAGCTATCAACAAAATCCAGAACTCCATGAATTCTACCTTTCTCTGATTCTTCCTGGAACCGAATTGGGCGATTTGCTCGATGGAGCCATGGGTGCACCAGAGGACGTTTTAAAAAAACTTATAGCACTTGTGAAAGATAGGGAATCGCTGGAAGTTAGGCAATCTCTCTCGAAAGAGAAACTTCGGTTACCCCGAACACTTAATTCGGAACAAATTCGGCAATTGAATGCACTCGAATGGAGTATCAGATCAAAGTCACACCTTCTGTCATTATATGAGCAATTCTTGAATTATTGTAACGATGATGAACTCAGAAGGAAATACGAGTCAGAATTACTCAAATACAAATACGAGCTTATGAGAATTACTCCACAAAAGGAAAAGCTCCTTAAGGAGATTCAAGAAATGTGTAGTGGAATGGTACTCATTGGTACTGACGATTTGTTTGCATGGACACTCTATTTTGACTTACTTGATCCCAAAAATCTTGGCGATATTGATGTTCGAACAATCTTCAAGTTTATCAAAAGTTTTCCCGGTGAAGGTTTGAGTTCTGTTCTTTATGCTTTTGTAATGAGTGAAGTGTGCCCATATCCCGCAGATGAAGTTGAAAAGTTCAGAAAAGACACAACCGTTGATGAGAATTCTGCTGAGAGTGCCGGACCTTCCGATGCTCTAGAGCCAACAAAAGATAACGAGAAAGATTCATCATTTATTACAAGACTTTCCCCAAGTGAAGTTCTTGATATGATGCTCATGGGGTATTCCAATATAAAGAGCAGTATTTTAGCCGATCGGATTGTGTGTGGTTACTTTATATTTCTTCAAGAATATGAGGAAGCTACAGATAAGTGCACAAGTGCAATCCATCATTTGGCGGAGTTGAACAGATCCTACAGCATTGATCTTGTGAATTCTAAAGAAGACATATTATGCATGCTTGCCTCAGTATACACATATTATGAAGCTCCAAAAAATTTTAATAGGGCTCTCCAGTTATACGACAGAATTCTCAAGGATAATCCCACAAATAAACAAGCACTTATTGGAAAGGGCTTGATTTTGGTGGAAATGAGAGACATGGACGAAGCAAACAAATTGCTCTCACAAGTTATGGTTGATTATCCATCGGATACGAATGCATTATGTGAGGGCGGATGGTGCCAAATCTTGATGGGAAACCTCGAAGAAGGAAGAAAGAACTTATTCCATGCACTTGCTAATATCACAGGGGTTTCTCTGCGTCAGTTTGAACTCAGAGCAACAATACGATGGAGAATTGCAAAGAGTTATTTGAAAGAGCAAAACATTAGCAATGAAGTTGTTGATCTTGCCCATGATCAGTTGATTCAATCACTCAAAGACTTTCCAAATCACGCGCCCTCGTACACTCTATTAGGTGTGCTTTATAAGGAACTATACAAGAACGATAACAGAGCCCTGAAATGTTTCTATAAAGCATTTGAGTTGAGTGTTGCCGAGGTAACTGCCGCCAAGTACCTTGTTGCTGAACTTGCTGAAAAGCAAGAATGGGAGGTTACTGAAGTTATCTGCAAAAGGGTGGTAACGTCTGAGAAGAGCAGAAGGATTTTATTCAGTAAACTGTATGATGACCCAGATAAATCTTGGCCTTACAGAGTTCTAGGCTGCTCTGCCCTTAACAGACAAGATGACGCAAAGGCCATCGAATGGTTCCAAACGGCATTGCGTATGAAGGCCATGGATGCAGAATGTTGGACAGGCTTAGGAGAGGCATATTTCAACTGTGGGCGTGTGGAAGCTGCTATCAAAGTGTTCAAACATACTACTAGCATTGATCCAGATTCATGGGTTAACCATTACATGCTTGGTCTTTGTATTTGTGTTATCGGAAACTTTGCTGATGGCTTGAAAACCTTGAAGTCTGCTTTGGAGATGTCCCCTGATGAGGAATGTATCTTATGTGCCATATTTGAACAGTCAATTAACTACAGTGCTCAATTATTGCAAGGTGGATTTACGAGAAGAGCATTTGAAGTAAACCTTGATGCTATAAGAACAATAGCAAAGGCAGTGAAGATTAACAAATCATCACAAAGCTTATGGAGATGTCTTTCCGACTGTATGAACTTATCGCTTAAAGTTCAACAATCGATTGAAAAATTTCCAATTGATGTTGTTGTTAAAATTTTGAACGAAGCTTTGGAAGGTGAGTCTGAAGAATTTTCCACTGACAAGGCAGTTGAATTGTTTCATAAGAAGGAATACTCCAAATCTGTTTGCTGGTTATCTGTTCTTTCTAATCGTGCTTCACTTATCATGTTACCAAAAAAAGTAAGCAAATACCTAAGAGCTTCTACACAATATAATCTAGGATTGGCGTTTTTGACTGCATTTTATGCAGATGGTCAGATAAACACAACACATAGAGAGAGTGCTATTTCTGCTATAAAGCAAGCTATCCATCTCGAACCAGGAAATGCCCAATACTGGTTAGCATTAGGTAACGCTTATGTGCCTGTTAATCCTCAAATTTCCCAACACTGTTACATCAAGGCAAGTGTGCTCGATTCAAGAGATGTCTCCGTATGGACTAATTTGGCGGCATTCTACTTGAGATATGGCGATACAGAATTAGCCCAGGAGGCATTTGATAGGGCAACTTCTCTCGCTCCAGATCAATACATCCCATGGCTAGGAAACGCTTTGACAGCAGAGGCTCTTGGCGAGTCAAACAAGGCATCCAGATTAACCACACACGCTTATATTTTGTCTAATGGAAGATCGCCTCTTTCACAACTCTGTTACGCGGTTTCGGTTACCTGTCGCAGGATTGGCGATGCAAGTGATCCTCGGGATGTTGAAGCATCACAGGAGTTCAGTATCGCCAATTATGCCATTCAAAACTTCCTCAAGTTTCTGCCGGAAAGTGAAGAAGGTTTGAAGCTAGCTCTAGTATTGAGTGAACGTTGCCATACTTTCAATACAAGCATTGAAATAGGAACTAAACTCTGTTCTTTGCTTGAACAGAAATATGAAGTAACGGAGAGCTCTAGCGTTCTTGTGGAGTTTGCAAAGGCAAAAACCCTGTTAGGAAGAGTTGCGCTAGGAATTCAAGATTACGAAACAGCCATGGACTGCGCACAATTTACTATCGATTGTCTTGAAGGTGAAGAGCAAACCAAAGATGTTACGCAGGCACTTTTGTCTTCGAGAATTGTAATTGGTTTGGCATTCTACTTAAACGGTCAATTTAGTGAAGCTCTAGAAGAGTTTGAAATAATTCTTGCGGAACATAACCTGTCACAAAGAGTCGTGACCTTGATCGCCCAAGTGTTGTATGCGCACAACAAGCCTGATACTAAACAAGCAGCATTGGACCAGTTATTCTCTTTTATTGAAGAGTTTGGATCTTCCTTAATCGTGGTTTTGACATTAGGAGCACTCTCTGTCGCAGAGAACTTAACCGAATACTATGGTCCTCTTAAAGAAGAGCTTGAAAGTCTCAGTTTGGCAGAGCTAACGAACGACACTTTCCGACTTGTGCCATCTTTGTTAGAAGAGCTTACTAAAAGAATATCAGGTAATGATGGAACAAAAACATGGCAAAGATTTGCACTTTTGTTCCCAAGCGATCCTAATATCTGGAGGAATATGAACAGTGGTATGGCATTATCTTGCTCTATGTTAACGGACTCTAAACAGACCGCTTTCGATATATCGAATGCTTATTTAAGAAAAGGTACTCGAAGGGAAGTCCAAAGGGCACTTCTCTTGTGCGGTGATTTTAACGAAGCACGTGAGTGTCTTATTACATCCAACAAAGAATGATCAAATCAGTCAGTCGTGTGTCCTCAAATCATGCGGTTCTAAGATCTGAGCATCTTATCAACAGCAGTTGGTATATACAGGCGCGATAGGTTTGAAGAACTATACGTATCTTTTAACTACTGAAAGGAATATAGAGATATAACACCATCCATGGCTGGACCCTTTAAGGCTGAAATATTTCAAGAAAAATAAAATAAAACCCCCTTAAATGCCGACTTCTTTGATATAGAGTAACAAAGGAGTCCCCATAGTTCATCATCACTAATTGGAACTCCAGTCCCATATGCAGGGATCTAAAGCAACTCTCTTAATCGGTTAAGTGGGGCGTTCTGACTACCTTTCTACCTCTTCATTTTTAGGAGATACAACCCTCAATTACCTTCTAAATATTGATCTTGTTTATTGATCAACTTTTTGAAGACATCAGTATCTGATATTACCCTATTGTGCTCTTAATTGCGAGCTGTGATAGTGTACGATTCAGATCCTTTGCGTCATCCGATATCGCTAGAAACTGTGTTCGTGTGTGACTAATTCTGACTTCACAAGGGGTTTCTTTTTGCATCCTTTGGGAATTACTCCTGGCAAGTTCAGCGAGAAAGTTAGGGATCGGTCGACCTTGAATTTTAACCGGTGGCGAACACGTTCCTTCGCCCATACGCGGGTACATGAGAGAAACTATGACGGAGAACAGAGAACTGTCAACCCAAAAACAAAATGCAAAGATTATTCAGGTGGCCCAAAACTTCTTCACAAAGACACTGCAAATAATAGTTCAGTCAAGGTCTTTAGCAGATGTCCTGCTCCAGGGATCCAATCAGGTGCCTAAGATTAATAAATGGTTCAATCTCCATCTCACAGCACCAAGTGACGAATGGCTTCGGACAGAGATAAAAACATGGAAATCTCAGTGTGATGCCGTTTCACTACCTCCAATGATCATTGAGACTTGCTTGGATTTACGGCAATTAAACTCCAGAGAGATTGTAATGTTAGAAGACGATCATGGTAAATTGTGGACAGTGGCTGAGGGTGGATCGAAAAAACAAGAAGTTGTCGTCGAAAGATGGCTTATTGAATTTGATACGCTGAAATCCCAGATAGGAGTACTGGATGAGCTACCATTTATTTATAAACAAGCAATAATATTAATGCGTATAATATACTGCTTTACGCGTCAGCTACCTGCGTTCAAATTGAAGAAATTGATATCAAGGCTCCCATCCAATAACCTTTCACTTCAAAATCGTTTCATTGATGGGAAGCAACCCATAAGCTCGAAGGGCAGAATTGGTTTGTCCAAACTGATAATCCCTCATCAGCTTCTATTGGCCGATTCACACATGGTTCAAAAGTCCTTTGAACCAATTGTAACTGCATTAGGAAGTTTGCGTGTCTCAATTGCGTACCGAACACATTGCAATTTCAGAGTAATTGATCACGAGGAACGGTTATCCGATCATTTTCTAATCACAGACAAACAGGAGGCAGCAGAAGCAGCAGCATTACAACTGAACAAAGCAGAATTTGGGATAAATGCTAATGCATCTGCTGAATATTCAGTTTCAAGAACACCATTGAAGGAGGAGGAAAAACAAAATTTGCACAAAGAAGAGAACTTTTCGGTGCTGCCATGTACTTCCATTAATCAAGATACGGATCAAATTAAAATATCACAGAAGTTGAAGCTGGTATCGATTGCACCGCAAAGTGTCTCTCGCCCAAGCATTCAACCATTCAAGATTGGATCCATTAGCAATTCTCCGCCCCCGTCTAATCCTATAAGCGGATCCATCGAGAGAAGAATTTCAATTACTAGCAATCGGTCAGGTTCGAATGCGTCATTGGCAGCATTATTGCGGAATGCTCGTGGAAGTATTTCTGCGTCTAATACCCCCACCAACATAACTATCTCCAGTTCACAGAACCATATGAATACCACTTCATTCCCACGTTCTGTGTCTTCTTCTCATGGTTCTAATCTTCATTCGGAAGATCACTACACGGAGCATATGTCCAGTGCTCCACGGTTTTCTTCTTCATTTGGCTCACGACAGAGTCGAAGATTCAGCAATGCTAGTGGAAGGTATGCTTCAACCCCAAATAATGATACAAACCAGTCCCTATTGGGTACAAGTTTGGAACTGGGATCATCACATACACCCCTAAGTGGGTTGTATGTTGATGATGATATCAGCACATTTGTTAGAATGATTGATGGCAAATCCGATCTTCGGCTAACGAATAATAGTCAAGATTCCAAATTGGTATCGTCCAGCAATGGAAGCAGTTCACATTTGGATGCACTTAATAGGTTTCAATTACTAAAGAATCAGCATCAGCAATTGGGCGACAGTGTGAATGCAAGTTTAATTCTACACCACCATCATGGAAGCTCAAGGGAAAGTCAAGGAGCCAATACAAGCAAGCATCTGAGTTTCAAATCATCAAATTCTCATTCACCACATCCGTCATTACCTTCTGGTTCATATGATAATTCTCATATGCCTTCTATTTCTTCCAAATTGCATGGTGCATCCGATTATGGTGCAGCGGAGAGTGCTAGTCCCAAATCTCTTTTGAGTTCAAAGAGCAACTATGTTCCAACAGATTTGTCTTACTTTAAGACAGGAAACAAACTTGTGTCGTTTCCACTGACTGCTACAACCATCGCTCATGCAACGCACATGTCGCGGGCTACACATGAAGAGACTGTGACTGGTCTTGCAACCTCTCCGTCAGTTTATGAAAGTGCAAGAAGGCCAATACGATATGAAGATGTCTTTGAAGACGATGACGACTCGGGCGATTATTTTCACCCGCGCCGTGCAACTAAGCATGCCACACAGAGAGTACCCGATCATGAAGCAAGCTACGATAATGATGATTTGTTATTTGAAATGACAGATACTAAGTAAAATACACAAGCTTGTTTTAAAGCTTTTATTAAGAAATCGAAGTTTATTTCGTAGTCCTCTTACGAAGACCGAAGATCTCATTGGTCATTCTTCATATGGGTATTCCTGTGCATAGCTTCACACCTTACCGGACAACCCCGCCAAAAGAAATCTTGTCCCCACAAAAAGTCTTATCTACCATCGATTTCTGCGTTGCATGGTTGAATAGGAATTGTATATATGCATTTGATGATTAGACCAAGATTTTTTCTTCTCTTGAGACCTAGCAGCATTGGTAGAAGGTTCTATAGTGATAGAGTACTAACGCCATTACAAGCATATGATGAGAAAGTCTCGCAAAATAAACTCAGAGATGATCCATATCAACGAAAAATATTCCTGAATCTTTCAATTTTGCATGAACAGCTTGCCGGTTACAAACCACCAAAAGTGGAAATGCCTGATGTGGATTCGTTGAAACCCAAGGAAGGTGTGGCAAAGTTCTTTCAGTCGATTTTAGGCAAGGGGAAGAAAACAGAGGTAAACATCCAAGAGATTCCAGCGAATAAAATCAAAGGCATTTATTTATGGGGGGATGTGGGATGTGGAAAAACAATGTTAATGGATTTGTTTTATCTGACTGTGCCACCACACTTAGCAAAGAAGAGACTTCATTTCCATCAATTCATGCAGAATTTGCACAAGAGATCACATCAACTTAAAATGGAGCACAACCATAACGATTTGGATGTCATTCCGTTGTTAGCAAGCGAAATTGCGACCTCGTCTACAGTATTGTGCTTTGATGAGTTTCAAGTTACAGACGTAGCAGATGCAATGCTTCTCAGGCGTCTTTTATCCTTATTATTAAGTCCGGAGTATGGAGTTATCTTATTTGCAACTTCAAATAGAGCTCCTGATGATTTATATTTGAACGGTATCCAGAGAGTACTGTTCATCCCTTGTATCCAGTTGATTAAGAAGCAAACGAGGGTTATTTATTTGAATTCGCCTACAGATTACAGAAAGGTCCCCAGACCGGCCTCGTCGGTGTACTACTATCCTAAGCCAGGCGTCAAGTATCACAGCAAAAGTAATTTGGCTGCATGTAAGAGGCATATCGACAATTGGTATTCCTACTTCAATTCCAAAAACATTACCAAAGACATTACTGTGAACAAAGTATTGACCGTTTGGGGAAGAGAATTGAAGGTGCCTTACTGCTCAGAACCATACGTTGCTCAGTTCACATTTGAAGAGTTGTGTGGTAAGAATCTTAGTGCAGGTGACTACTTGACGTTGGCAAACACTTTCAAGTCATTCGTTATCACAGACATTCCTTACTTGAGCATCGATGTAAGAGACAAAGTTAGAAGATTCATTACGTTCTTAGATGCTGTCTATGACGCACACGGATGTATCGCCACCACGGGAGCAGCATCCTTTGAGGACCTTTTTGTCGAACCTGAGAACCTTATGAAGGACAATTACCAACTTTACAATCTTCAGAGTGACAAGGGGCTGGAGGTGACATTTGAAGATGACGACTTGGTTGTCAAACATGGCTTCGATAAGCTGGTGGCTAAAAAAGCCTCCATGTTTGTAAACGATGAAGAAAAGTTTGCATTTGCACGTGCTCTAAGTCGGTTGACACAAATGGGAACAGTAGATTGGGTGGAGTCTGTGGTGGAAGGTAAGTAGAGAAATGCATTTCAAAACATAGTATTAATGTAAAGTAGCGCGCACCATTTTTTGAGACACCACTTCACATTTATTCCCACATTCTAACCGGTGAATCATGTCTGCCAACGATATTCTTGATGTGTTGAACATCAAGAGAGAAGAGGCTAATCCCCAGCAGCCCAAAAAGAAGCAGAAAGTTGAACCGGCGGCTCTTCAAAAGGGAGCTATGGCCCGTGAGTTGTATAGTCTCTTAGGTCCCAACACCCCACCGGTCAATATCAACATGGGAACGAAACAACGGGATCGAAAGCAGAAGGTTTCTCCTTGGACAAGAATGCCATTTAAACCAAATCTGAGGAACAAGAACTCGCCTGTGTTATACCATTGGCAGAAGGGAAGTGAGGAGCTTTTGAAGAAAGAAAATGCTGATACAGAATACTTCTTCGATAAATTCTTAGTCTCATTGGATATCCCTGAGTTTGTTGATGAATCAACTTACGACAATTTCATGGCTGAAATTGCAGAGCAAGAGGCAGAAAGCAAAAGAGAGGAAATGTCCACGACCCTGAATGAAAAACAAGAGGAAGAAGAAACCGAAAAGAACCAAGATGCCCAAACTAAAACAGAAAAGACACAAAAAGACTTGACGAGTATGAAGGAAGAAAAGCAGGATGTCCATGATAACCAGAAGAAAAGTTCCGAAACAGAACCCGAATCATCAGACCAGATGGTCACTGATTTGAAGAGTAGTGAAAATAACCAAAGCTCAGAATCCAATTCAGCAGAAGAAGCAGCAGGAGCAGAAGAAGAAGAACCTTGGACATACGAAGAAACAAAGATTCTTTTTGAGTTTTGCAAAAACTTTGAATTGAAGTGGTATGCTATTGCCGATAGATTTCCGTATGACAGGACCATAGAAGACTTGAAAAAACAATTTTACCGAATTTGCTCAAAAATATTGAAGTACCAAGGAGCAGGAAATCCACATTTGATAGAGGCGTTAGATTCCTTTTCCAAGACGGCAGAGATCGACAGAAAACAATATCTTGAAAGTTTACTAAAGAGAACACCTGCTGAGATAGCCGAAGAAGAGTCACTTGTGATAGAAGCTCGTAGATTCGAACTAGCAGCTAAGAAAATGCTAATGGAAAGATCACATTTATTGACGTTGCTTGATTCCCCACAATCTTCCCAACCAGTGCAGCAATACTTATCTTCCCAAGGATTGACGAATTTGTACAATAAACTAATGATAATGGACAAGCAGCAAAAGAAGAAGATGCTACAGAAGATTAATTCAAGTGGTGGCGATCCTGTCCCTCCACCTATTCCTGTCGCTGCATCCTCTTCGTCTTATACGAAAGACCGGAGTTTCCAGACCCATCTTCTGCAATACCTAGCAGGGTTGGTAAAGCAACAATCAGGTCTGCAAACGAAGGGAGAGCCTAGTCCAATCCAGCAACTTCTTGCCAAAAGACTTACTACAAAAGAGGAAGAGGCATATGGTTTATACTACCATGCCAACGAAAGGCTTACGCCAGGTGTTATATTAAGATCAACGCAAAGACTACCTGGATTACAACAGAGACAATCAGTCTTCAAATCAGTCAACAGTATGTTACAAGAATTGGACATCCCTACAGCCGGAAGTACGAACTGGAAACCAGTCATGCCCACTAGGAAAACGATGGCTAAATATGACGAGTTGATTCGTGCTGTAGTAGCATTACTAGATATCAAGAGAGCTAAAGACAAACTTGAAGCAGAGATAGAACTTTTGAAGAGTCAAAGAGGACTACAATGATTGAAGTACTCTATGATTTCCCATTAATTAGCCAGTTTTTATGTATAATAATGCAAATGTGATAGTTGGATCAACTCAGATCATTTCAAAGTCCAAAGTAGACGTTATAGGACTTGGGGAAGTCTGATCCGAATATGTAAGTAATGTTTTTAGGTCTGCTATAGAATTGTCAAGTTTCTTGCGGGCACTTGAGTAATCCTCTGCAGAATGGCGAACATTGGGTGTGTAGTTAAGGTGTGTTGGACTTCGCAACATGGTAAGTTTGAGTTCAGTAAATGAATAATGTACACGTGGTGGTTCAATTTGTTGTTGTTCAACATATAATAAAAATGTTTCTGCAATTTGGCAATAATCAGCAAAATCTAGATATCCCTGGTAGATGAAATATGACAAACGAAGTATTTCGGTGCATGAACAAAGTGATTCTAATTGGTAAATGGAATAATCTGACTTGATAATTTGGGGTGATATGCTAGCTATTTCACATATCATTTCGAGGAAAGTTTTGAATTTAAGATCCCGTACATTGACCTGAAGTTTGGAAAGCTTGTTACATGCATAATCAAGCAAATGTGACATATGACCCCAGTATTTTTCGTGCGTGGAAAGAGAGTCAACATAGATCTCGACAAGAGCGTATAATGAATCGTTGTCACTTATTAAGAGCCATTCATCTAAGGAAGTTTGTATGTCTCTATTATAATGCAACGCATTAAGGAACTCGTTATTAATTTTCTGGATCTTTTCATTTTCATTCATGTTTTGCCATGCGATTCTGTTCCTTTTATTTAAAAGTCCAAGTTTAACAGCAAAGTCCCAAAAAGCATCAGCGTCAACAAAAAGTGCCTCTGAATATCGTAAGATGGAATCCATAATGTTTTTACACATTTCAACATATTTCTTGTCTTCGAAATGTAGAGCATATTGACTTTCTAATTCAGTAGAAAGAACTCGTAAAATCTCCTTTTTACGATGTTCATCCGAAATGAATTGACACACATGCCGAATGGCATTCAATAAGATATTTAACCTCATGAATTGGACTTCTTCAAAAGAGGTAATCTGTCCAACAATGGATTTGTTTCCATGGAAAATTGACTTGGATATACCTGCCAAAGTATTGACAAGTAACTGTGCATATCTCGATAATTTGTATTTCACCAAACCTTTGAGAAGTGTACTATCAACTTCGGTTACTTCATACTGCAGTATCTCAGGGTAATTGTCGGCAAACACTGCACATACAAGCAACCTATAGTCTTCTCTCAGGTATGCATTACCCAAATAGGAATACTTTTGTAATAACATTTCATTCCAGCTGTGTGTCCTCGTGATTCGACTGACCTTATCCCATATGTGTATGGACAATTCAATAATCTTATCTATCGAGAAAACTTGAGCTTCTTTAGAAGCAGGAAGACGACTCATTTGAGAACTCAATAGCTTCAAAAGAAATTTTTGAAATCGGTTTAGCTTGGTGATATCAGCTTCAATCAATCCCGACGGCAAGTCATTAAGTTGGTTTATTGAAATTTCCATGCATTCAAGTAGGCCAAATACAACTGAGTCAGGAAACTTATTCAAATCGATCCGTTCACAAAAACCCAAAAGTGAGAGTGAATGATATGCTGGTGGCCCATTAAGCATGTGATAACCTATCAAGTTAATCACACGATTACATAGCTTTGGAACCTCTGGAAGATATTCAATTCTGTCTCTCCATGATTCCATGAGGCATTCAAAGACCGGCCACGGCAAACTGTGTGGTTGCGGTTGAAGCGAATCACATAAAACCTCGAGCCCATCAACCGTCCTTCCATATACAAATGGATCATCAGCGTTTTTGATTTGTTCGACCAAATTTAAAAATTGGTTTTTCAAGTCCGCATCAGACATTTGAGATAGGAGCAAAATGAGATTGAGGCGGTTAACGAACATAATCTGAAATTTTCTACCCTTTCGATAGTGGTACTGACTGGACAGGACGAGCTTTGATATAATCTTCTTGATTTCTTTTGGAGACCCTAGTTCAGAAATGTACAAGTATAGTAAGTTTGTAAACCGATCAAAAACTGTAATGCTTGGTAAATCTGCCCGAGTTGTAACCTTTCTGAGGGATATTGGAACTATTCGTTCATCGTCAAAATTAGCGAACTTTCTCCTGGCAAGAAAGGCATATATCTGTATAATCAATTTTTCGTCCAACGGCCAAGATAAACGCTGATTAACAAGCTCACATAAGTCTAAAAAATGGTGAAGGACCGATGAATTTCTTTCATTTCTTAGAGTGTTCAATATGGTCAAAAAAACCCCCCAATAGGTGCCACTAGCAAAAAATACCGCAAGAACAAACACCATATCCATGACTGCTAGTAAGTCTTTCTGAGTGTCAAATGTTTCATTCAACGCATCCTCTAGAGGTGGCCACCATGACATTGATCTACCATAATAAATGTTCTGAACTAAAGATATCGAATCTTTCAAACTTATTTCCTGGCTGATATCTTTCCCATTGCGTCCACTTATATCAGTGGCCGTGAAAGTCCGGAAAAAAATATACCAATATTCTCCACAATAGGAATCAAGGTCTTCCATTAGTTTTATCTCGTTTCCCTCTCCAGTCTCAAGCTTACTGAGAATGTAAAAAAGGAAAAGGAGTTGCCCGTGGGCGATTGATTGATACAGTCGCATTTCCCTCGTTTGAAGCTTAGCAAGTGCATCAAGTATTAACCGTAACTTTTTCCAAATACTTGGTGATGGCTTTTGTCGTACAATCAAAAACCACTCACTAATCTTCCGTATCGATAAATATATTTCTTGCCGAATCTTTGGGTTCAATATTAACTTCGGATTTACCAAAACCTTTTGCAAATGCAGAAAGTATAAATCTGTAGATTTGTGTGATTCTGACAAGTTAAACAATCCGAATGAGTATTTATGATTAGCCAAAGAAAACTGCCTCGTACTTTCTTGAGGAAAAAAGATATGCCCATCTCCTATTGTGTGTATCTTCTTCATTTCCGCTAATGGAAAGAGAGCATCTGGCCATATTTTCTGCTCGGTTGCCAATAGCCCTAATGAAGATAATGGAAAGGACCTCGGAAGAGATGAATATTGAGTAGTTTTATTTTTAATGAATTTGGAACTACTCTCGATCTCATAAACTGTAGTAGCTTGGATTGGATTCCGCTTGAAGCGCATATGATCAGTAAGTTTAGTCTGATACAACATGTCTGACTTATTGTGGTCAGGAGGTTTAGTACGAGAAGTAGTGGCCCTCTCGGAGGACGCGATTTTACTTTGTTTCTTATGATTATCCTTTTTCCCCGAATTGTTGAGTTTTCGATTAGACAAGACCGGCTGTCTTTTTCGCTTTAGTTTTCCATATGCTTTAGGTGTGCTTAGGTTATGTGTAACTCTTATCTCTGAGACCGAGCCACGCAATGCCTTATACGAGAGATCTCTCTTTCCAGTTGGTTTCAGTTTCTTGTGGCGATTCGTGGTTTGCAACCTACTCGTGCGAGATCCTGTTCTGGCAAACATGTGGTCAATATGGTCTTCCTCTATCACACCATCCGAGTCACTGTCCACATGCAATTGAACACTATAGTTTTCTAAGACCCTTTCTTTTTCATCATGTAAAACCTCTCGTGAATCAGGTTCACTGTTGTAATCAGAATCCGAATGTATAATTTCAGCGTTATCCTGTTTAGGAAAGTCAATCAAATCAGAATTGGTTGAGGTCAAGACCCTGTCGAAATTTGGGGTATATTCCTCTACGGACAAATCTTCATCTACAAACATCCTGCTGTCCGTTATGTTTGGGTTAGTCAGAGAGTTTCTGGTAGAGGTTTTTCTAATAGCCAAACCTTTTCTTTGCTCTGGACTGGATACATGATTGTGTTTCTTACTTCGCTTAGGAGCCAGGTTTTGAAACATACTCAATCTTTTTGCTGATTCTGGCAACACTCCTCTGAGTATTGTTCGTAATTTTCTGTATTTTCCTCCTACTCTGATGTATTCTTCTTCACTTGGCTCATCCAAAGAAGAAGACTCTTCAGCATTAGGCAGTGGACTGTTTTCATTGAAAGCTTCATAGGACAAGGGCGGTGACACCGACCCATCATAGCCTAATAGTTCATCATCGGCAATCGTTAATGGCTCATTTCGTTCAGTATCAGAGATGTTCTCCTCAACTTCTGTTAAATCGTCAACCATATCTGAGTTTTTTTCCAAGTCAGGGTCTCCTTGTATTGCAAGCAATTTGTTCATTCCTAAATGGGCATAAAAGCTCTTAGCCTTATAACGATCCTCGTCTGGGTATCTCTTTTTGCGCTTGAGGTACAACTGATCTAATACACGAACAACGAGAGAAAGATCTTCATCCCCTGTAAACATTTCATTGATACCATCAACAGTACATATCCCTAACCAGTCTGCCTGGTCAGCAATATACGGATGTCGACTAGCGAATGTTCTTTTTCTGAGGCTTCTCCGAGAGTTGGTCACAGGTGATGGACTTGTTGGCTGAGTCTCTTTCTGGATGCTCTCCATTATATTGCGATCATTAGACGTTGCTTGTCCCTCAGAGGAATTCCCTGTTGAACTTATTGTAGATGGGCCATGAAAAACATGTTCTGGCACATCTCGTGATTCTAGAGGATTATCGTTCGTGGGTTCAAATGCAGATTCATTTTCATTACCGAAGTCTTCATAAATTGATTTGAAACTTGTATGATTAGATTCACTCAAGATTCTCTCTTTTGTGGTAGAAGATAGCAACGAGAAGATCTGTCGTAGAAGACTAAGGTCTACCGCGGAGGGCGACAATGTTGGTAACGAATTGTCCAGATCTGAGTCTGAAACATACGCAGAGTCAGACATATTTGTTAGGGCGAAACTCCTCCCATGAATCCTCCTTTCTAATAAGTTTTTTTTATATCAAATGTGATTGAAATGCTTGATAATTGGAGTCGTTGCCATAGAATACTGAATGGCTTCACAGAAAGGCGAAACTGTATGCAGGAAATACATCTTATCTCTAAGTTAATAATTTCAATAGAGTCTGAACTTGTCAATATGATCTGATTTATGTTATTTAAAACATAAATACAGGCATTGTCATATCACTAAAAGAAAAACAAGTCTGCTTAGTCAACCCGCTCAACACCATTGATGTAAATGAACTCCACTATACCATACCATTTCTCCACACTAAACAATTAAGTAGGAAATGAAAAGAAAACGTAAATAAAGCAGCTATAAATATTGTACATAGATAAATTCCGCCTTCATGTACAAATTAAAACCGTTTATCCAAGATGGAATTGATGGTGTAGTTACGCGTCACGTGACCATGATGGTACGTAACAAAAATTTACATCGCTGATGGTCAGGCTCACTTTGTTTAAGTCATCCATTTGTGCAATGGATAACCGAAGAGTTATGAAGGTTTACAGGGATAAACGGAAAGGAAACGTTTTGCCCTACACGTCGCGAAGTGGACTTCTTTCTCGCGTGAAGCGGTACTTTTCAGGAAGTTCTATTCCCAGCAATCAACACAAACAGCAGATACGAAGATCTACGCAAGTGGGCGACGCTATTTCCGACGGGTCGTCGGTCCTAATCCCGGACTCTGCCTCAACACCTGCTAATAATACTCTTCTTGAGGCAGATCAATCGACTAACCGTGTTCTATCTAATTTCTTCCAAGAGAAAGGAGACGCGCCATTGTCGCAAATAGAATATGAAGGTGTGATGTCGCTTTTAGAGAAATCTAAGGCTTCCATTACGTTACCGCTACCAAATACTACATTTGAAGGACGAGAAGATTCTGTGCTGAATGTACCTACCAATACTAGCACTAAGCAAAACCAAACTTTCGGTCCATACTCACAACTGGTATTGCGAAACACCAGCTTATACGAGGGAAACTCCAATTCATTCACAACCCCAGATTATAAGCCTGTCTACCACACATTTGCAGAATCATCAAGAGGTAATGTTAGTTTGAAGCGGGTGTACCAGTTCTCTGGCTTGCCTTCGCCTTACAAAACAAGAATAAGTGCACCTAACTTGGCGTCACGCAATAAGCGGTTGAAAACTAAGCCAGTTGAAGTTAGAAGCGTTTCACCTTCCGTTGCATCTACTGATTCGATTTCTTCGAAGCCTCTTAGCAATACTGCAAACTCACTTTTGTCCATCTTAGAAGGAAACCAGCAAAACTTAGGTGATAAGGACAACGAGGTTAAAAGACCGCTTCACAATCCCTATGCAACAGGTAAGCGTAGAGACGAGACTGTTGAAGGGAAAGATTCCAGTAAACGTGTCCTAGGGGCCGAAGACATCACAAAGACCGTCCTATACAACAAAGCAGATGAACTTCCAATGGAAAACAATCTTAAAAATGCGAACGGTACTGCTGTTAAAGCTGAGCCTGTTAACACATCGGGAGATTTGAAGGAAACGCCGCAAAAGAAGAGGACTGACCAACCATTTGAACCAAGAATGAGTGCTACTAGAGCCACGAAGCCAGAAAATGAAAGTACGTCTCTGTTGAGCAATTCCGATAGAACAAATCAAGACAAATCAATGGTGAATAAGTTTGACTTTGCTGCTAAATTACTGGAAGCTTCAAATATTGAGAAGGAAGCCAAGGTAAACTGGGGAACCCTGGAAAGCTCCGGATCAAATATTTTTGGTACGTCTAAGTTTGATTTAAAGAATAATCTGACATCAAACTCATTTGATTTGGGAGAGAAGAGCGGAGTATCCTCTTCTCAAAGCGAGGCCGCCCCTCCAAAACTTGCATTCAATTTTTCTACGACAAAGACCAGCATAGTCGAAGATAAAATACCAACCAAGGCACTCAGTTTAGAGTCCAGTGCACCAAATTCGTCACATCCATCCACGCTTGTAAACAATGCGGATAAAAATGGAAGCAATTACGGCGAAATATCAAAGGGCGCAAAAACTTCAGATTCAAATCAACAACCAAGTGTGAAAAGTGCCAATGGGGAATCTCCCTTCTACTTTCCTACAGCCCCCATTGTCACTTTAAAAGTCGACGATGAAAAAGTCCAGCAGTATAGGCAATTATTCAAGTTTTAAAGTAATGCAGATTTAAAACTTTCGGAGTTAGCTTTTAGTTAAAGTAAATAGCTCTAATTCAGAATAGACGTTTAAAATTGTGATGCAGAGTTATTTAGAGTGGCGGCCGCATAACAGTCGGTTCTCTTCGTAACTCTCGTATAAAGCGCGCGCGAAAAGTATATCGTCATTTTGGACATCAAGAGAATATACCGCATATCTAGTCATGTCTGAACTTAAATCTGTTTTACTTGTCGGTGGGTCAGGGTTCCTTGGATTGCATCTTGTTGAACAATTCTACAGAAAATGCCCTGGCGTCAAAATCCACGTGTTTGATATTCGTCCTATTCCTGACCAATTGTCCAAATACTTCACATTTGATCCATCCAAGATCACATTCCTTAAAGGAGATTTAACATCCGAGGACGATATTGAGAACGCAATTACTGTATCTCAATGTGAGGTTATTGTTCACTCAGCTTCCCCTATCCACGGAATGGCTCAAGACATTTACCATAAAGTGAATGTTGTCGGTACCAAAACACTTCTAACAGTTGCCAAACGGACCCCTGTCAGAGCACTTGTCTACACCTCCTCTGCCGGTGTGATTTTTAATGGGCAGGATGTTTATAATGCAGATGAGCAATGGCCTTATCCCGAGGTACACATGGACGGCTATAATGAAACGAAGGCCATCGCGGAGGAAGCTGTGATGAAAGCAAATGACCCAGCAAGCTTATTGACAGTTTGTTTGAGACCAGCAGGTATCTTTGGTCCTGGTGATAGACAATTGGTCCCCGGTTTGAGAACCGCTGCTCGTTTGGGACAATCCAAGTTCCAATTGGGAGACAATAACAATCTCTTCGATTGGTCTTATGCCGGTAATGTTGCAGATGCCCACGTTTTAGCAGCTGAAAAGATCTTGAATCCAGAAATCGCTCCAAAGATTGGAGGAGAGACATTCTTCATTACTAATGATGCCCCTACCTACTTCTGGACGTTAGCGAGAACAGTGTGGAAAGCTGATGGTCATATTGATAAATATAATATCGTTTTGCTGCGTCCTGTTGCGATTGCTGCTGGGTACTTGTCTCAGTTCTTCTCCAAGCTTCTTAAGAAAGAGCCAGGTTTAACGGCCTTTAGAGCCAAAATCACGTGTGCTACTCGTTACCATGATATTACCAAGGCCAAAACAATTTTGGGATACACCCCAGAAGTTTCTCTCGAACAAGGTATTCAGTACACACTTGACTGGATTTACGAAACCCACAAGGACTAAATACGACTTCATAATCAAACTCACCCATCTGCGACAAAATTAGGGTTAGATCAATATAGACCAGTTACCCATAATTAACCATATTAAATGAGATCAGAAACGTAGGGGAAAAACGAAAGTAGAGAAACGAACATGATCCAAACATGTCTAAGAAATTGTTTTTATTGACGTTTTTCATTTCCATGATTAGTTCATTTTCCCTAATTAACTTTTTTTCTCTCGATTAGTCTTTTCCCCTAACTAGTTTTTTTTTCCTTGATTAGCTTAATTAGATAAAGGAATCTCCAAATGAAATTCAGTATACCCACTAAATGACGTATCTTTGCAGAACCAGACGCGCTCTCCCTTCATCTTAACTTGACATAGTTTACATTGTCTGCGCATAACATCACTATAGGCGCCTCATCATCCCACAAAGGGAAATTACCAACACCTCTAGAGCGTGTCGTTACCAAGGCACCTTGCAACGCTACAAATGCAGTCATATAAGCTACCAAGGGACTGAATGAACCCGTACCCCTGTATACAAGTGTAACAGGGTTCAGCACCAGAAAATCGTGAATACATGTTAACGCGGGTATTGTACAATTGACACTGAAATTCATGTAGCTTTGCCAAGACATAATCTGTTCTTTAGTGTAGATAACGAAGAAAAATACTTCTGTCTGATTGACAGGTTCTAATGACGGTCCAGCTAAGCATGAGGACCCTTACGTCCCGTCCCTGAAGCATGCGTTCACGGTATCCATTTTTAAACACAGCCTCCATAGCATATGCGTTCCTAACCTGCGTAAAACTGTGTTCTCCGATTTGCGAACACGGTCACACATGCAGTTCCAGTGGGCGAGACCCACCAACGCTCGTAACATTTGCACCCAGTGCAGTTTAAATGCCCTGCCAGTTATTCTTCGTATACTATCGTCCACCGTGAATGAGCCGATATAAATAAATTACTGACACACCCTTAAATTTAGGTTACACTCTTCTTCTTTTTTTTGACATAGCTCTTCCTGTTTCCATTCTTTCCTACCATGAGACAAGTGTACTATCTTATCTCAGCGATCGCTACTTTTTCTCTTGCTCTTGCCGCAACAAAAGTTCCAGCTATTGATGTTGTGGGCAATAAATTTTTCTACTCCAACAACGGGTCTCAGTTTTTGATCCGTGGTGTTGCATATCAACAAAACTTTGAAAATGCCACTTCTTCCGACAGTGTGCAATACGTTGATCCTTTGGCCGATGGTGACGCTTGTAAGCGTGATGTTGAATATTTTATCAAATCCAATACTAATGTCTTGAGAGTGTATGCTGTTGATCCGACTAAAGATCATGATGAATGTATGAACACTTTTGCGGACGCCGGCATTTACATTATTGCGGATTTATCCGAGCCAGAAACTTCCATCAACAGAGACTCTCCAGAATGGAACTTGGATTTGTACAAGAGATACACATCTGTTGTGGACATGTTCGCAAACTACACGAACGTTTTAGGTTTCTTTGCCGGTAATGAAGTCAGTAACAACAAGAGTAACACTGATGCTTCTGCCTTTGTTAAGGCCGCCGTGAGAGATATGAAGGCGTACATTGACCAGAAGGGTTGGAAGTTTCCCGTGGGATACTCTTCTAATGATGATGAGGATATCAGAGTTGCAATTGCCGACTACTTTTCCTGTGGTTCCCTTGAAGAAAGAGCTGACTTTTTTGGTATCAACATGTACGAATGGTGTGGTGACTCCACTTACTCTACTTCTGGCTACAAGGATAGAACTGAAGAGTATAAAAACTTGACTATCCCAGTGTTCTTCTCTGAATATGGTTGTAATGCTCAGAGACCCAGAAAATTCACTGAGATTGGCACTATCTTTAGTGACGACATGACGGACGTTTGGTCTGGTGGTATTGTGTACATGTACTTTGAAGAAGCTAACAAATACGGTTTAGTGTCTGTCTCCGGCGACTCTGTGAAGACTTTGGCTGATTTCAGTTATTACGCAAATGAAATGAACAGCATCAGCCCGTCATTAGCCAAGAGCTCGGATGTGGGTTCTGCCTCCACTGTTACTCTCCAATGTCCATCCTCAGCGAACACTTGGAAGGCTTCTGAGACTTTGCCTCCAACTCCTGATGAAGGTGTATGTGAGTGTATTTCCAACTCTTTATCTTGTGTCATTTCTGATGACGTTGACTCAAAGGATTACGGTGATCTTTTCGGCAGTGTGTGTGGAAACATTGACTGCAGTGCTGTTTCTGCCGACGGTGAGAAGGGCCAATATGGTGCAATTTCTTTCTGTTCTGACAAGGAGAAGTTGTCATACATTCTTAACTTGTACTACGAAGACCAAGGCAAGCACTCTTCTGCCTGTGACTTCAGTGGCTCCGCCTCTTTAAGAACTGCCAGCAGTGCTAGCACATGTTCTGCTATTGTTTCTTCTGTTTCAGCACATGCTTCCAGTGCAGCTTCTGGATCTAGTGGTTCTTCTGGATCCGGTTCCCAATCTGGTTCTGCTTCTGGCTCTAGCGCATCATCTTCGTCTAGCTCAAGTAAGAGCAGCAATGGTAATGTCTCTGCCCGCCCGGCTACTGGAGGTGAGGTTCTTGCTATTTGTGCTATGGCTATTTGCTTCGTCGGAGGTTTTGGTACATTCTTCTTGTAAGATCACAAATACAGCGGTAACTGTTCCATTTCTATACGTTTATACTTGTAACTAGTTGGTTACCATAAAGATTTCATTAAGTGCCTTAGCATCCATTACTGATGCCCTTTTCTGTCTAATCCATTTTGCCCTTGCTGAAAGACGTGTAGCAAT
This sequence comes from Clavispora opuntiae, assembly GCA_030574075.1. NCBI lineage: Eukaryota > Fungi > Ascomycota > Pichiomycetes > Serinales > Metschnikowiaceae > Clavispora > Clavispora opuntiae. Next base: position 55,935 of record JAJMEJ010000005.1, read on the forward strand.
TACCTTGTCTTTGTTCTCTCTCGGCTTGAGCATGCTCTCTCGTGTGACTTCCTCCTCAGAGTCGCTGGTATTAGATTTAGTAGTTTCCTTGTCATTTTTTGATTTGTGCTTTTTCTCCTTCTTCTCCTTCTTCTCCTTCTTCTCCTTCTTCACCTTCTTCTCCTTTTTATCTTTCTTTCCCTTCTTTTCCTTCTTTTCCTTTTTATCTGTGTTTTCTTTCTTGTCCTTCTTGTGTTTCTTCATCTTTTTTTCCTTCTCCTCTTTCACATCACTCTTCGATAGTTTGACCCTCTTTGTCGAATCGCCTTCACTAGTAGATGCACGGCGTTTGCGACTCTCCGTCTCCTCTTTCATTAACTTTTTACATTCAGCATTCCATGTACTTTTCAAGGTTTCTCCACGGACGAAATGCATACCACGCTTTCCATTAATAAAACGATCAAGTCTTTGTCTTTCTAATTCAGAACTAACTTGTTCTTCCTTACCGTTCAATCTGCCCAAGATTCTTTGAAAAACATCAAGACCAGCACATTCACCGCTATCAAATTCATCCTTCTTGGTTTTCTTAGCGAGTTTGGCTCCCAAGCCGGCATTGTCCATCTTTATGGAAACTTTGACGTGTGTAGTCATCGCATGGCCAACCAAACCCAAACCTTTTCCAGGTTGCCATCCCATCTTCTCTAGATATTTGTGACCAAATCTATCAGTATTGTTGGACCATGACGTATTTCTAGGATCTAGTCCGAACCGCTGTTTTACTTTGGTACCTGCCAATCCCATGTTGGATTAAATAATTATGTGGACTATACAAAAAAAAAAAAAAAAAAATATAATAAAAAGGAAACAGTGCGATGAACCTGCATCTGATGATAAGCTTCAAGCAAATCCCATACTTCAACCTAGAATGTACTGCCACCGGTTCGTGGCAATGTATCCTGAATATTTGGTCCTGGTGATACAATTGCTTTCAACCAACCAGTTGATCGCATTGAAATAATCTGCCACACTCAAAACAACTTGTAACTTCTCATAGAGAATGCTATCTGTCACTCCTGGTCTGAATACAATGTAGTAAAGAAGTGAAGTGATAATCTTAATCCAAAGCTGCTTGTTTAGCTGACCAGTAAGATCGATCCATATAGGTTGGCATGGTCCTTTTGCTGGAACGGTAACTGTCTTTGTTGTTACTTTGCTTACTTCATTATAGTTGCACTTAACCACAATGTCGCATCCGATTTGTTCTTTATCAATAAGTCTGGACTCGTAGTTTTCGAAACAAAATACCCGGTCAATTCGGATTATGTCAACCATACCATCTGATACCATTTCTAAAAGGGATGCTATTTCACCAGGCATTATACCACGCGATAAAATCACCCCCTTGCCGGCTTCGGAGGCTGTACATAAGGTGTCTCTGAAGGATGAAGCTTGGTTAAAAAATTTAGCCTTTAATACTCTCTGCTCCAGGGCATTCTTAAACCTATCACTCAAAACAAAGCGTGTGTCCTGTTCGAGAGAAACGAACAAGATTTCACGGTCTTGCAACAACATGTCTGTAGCTTCCCGTACGGTCGCCTCACCATATTGATTTAGAATATTTTTCACCATAACAGGATCAAACCGGTCCTCCTTTGTTGAGAAGATCGCTTTCAACACCGAGCGCAATTCATCATGTTTCTTCGGCATAGGTTGGTAATTAGGGTTGTCGTGAAATATAGCTGACGCCAAGACACTTTCCTTCTGTCTCATGGATATATCTTCGATTCTATCAGCATAAGATGGAGTCAATGTGTTGGTTTGCCTATCAGCAATATCATATCTTTCCTTGTTATACTCATAAGTGGCATACAAAGGCATGTCATCAGCAACAATCAATTCAGTATTTGTGTCAAAGTTTTTCCAATAGTCCAAAAAGAACTCAAGATCAAAATCATTCAAGTCATTTTCAGTGATGGACCCATCTTCGATACCTTGTATCACCATATTTTTAAAGGTATCGACTCCTTTTGCAACTGCTTCAGCGCCTCCATACAGTCTTCGAAGCGTTCCCCATTTTTGTTTGAGCAATTTCCCATCGAGATCATCAACTAATGCCGCAATACGGTCAAAGTCAATGGCTTCCTTTGAGAAAGCCTTGAAAATCACAACAGAACGGTATAATAGAGTCGCATCCGACTTTTCCAATTTGATATTTCTACGAGGTCGTTTAGCAAGCGATGTAGATAGTTCCACAGCTTGAGAAGTAGCAAACTTTTTTGCTCTCCTTGACTTCTTGAGACTTGATAGTATATCCCTTTGTTCCGGTTCTTCTTCAGTAGGAATTTCATCAGCAGGTTCCTTTTTCACCGTTCCATTCAAGTCATCTTCACCTAACGTACCCAATCTATTGCGTCCCCGCTTTCTTCTAATACCTGCAGCTTTCTTTATGTTAGGTTTCTCCACGTAAAGCTTAATGTCGGATTGGATCACGCGACTAGTGAACATTCTCATGTCTTTGCGGCTGTTCAGTTCATGAAACCTGCTCTTTAGCTCTTGTATTTGGGCGTTTGATGGCCGTTCATGCGGATTGTTTAAAACAAGTAATTTCTTTTCCGTGGGTTGACCCCCAATTTCGACTTCGAATCTCTGCAACTCCAACTGCTTATTTTTAGTCAAGTACATGACGTCCCGCGCCAATGTCTTTAGGTCCGTAACAGTCGAATTGCCCATCTTCTCGTCTATTTTGCGACACAATGTAGAGCTGCTGAAAACGGCACCTCCCATATCCCGAATGATCTCAATCAATAAATTTCTTCGAGTCATTGATTTCACTGAACTTTCAGTTTTGTAAGTTTGTGGTTGCAGTTTTCTCTTTTTGATATCTTTCGGAGCTGGTACAAAAGATGGTAAATCATTAGAAGTTAATGAAGGCGCATCCATTTCAGATGTCAATTTATCTGGATGATAGTCTCCCGATTCCTCATCGTCGATGTCCATGACATCCATGTTCGTATATGATTTAACAGAACGTACACGCCTTCTCTTGGGAAGAACTTCACTGTCTGAAGGTTTTTCATGTACTTCTTCATTAGAACGCTCGCGTTTTATACTTGGTTCTGGAAGCATCACCACTCTTTTTCTCTTCTCGATTAATGCTTTTTTCGACGTTTTCCCAAGAGTGGTATGTAGTTTTTTGTTTAACGCTATAATAGAATCATGGGCTGCTTGGTTAGGGATATGCTTGAGCTTTCCACTAGGCCTTTCTTCCTTGCAAAATTCAGTTGCAAAGTATCGATAAAACTTGAGTTTTCCTTCGTTGTCATATAGCTTTGATACAGTATAGTCCATGTATGGGTCTGAGTATTTCTTTGTAAATTTCAAAGTCTTCGAATTACTCAAAAACGAGGGGAGTACTTCAAACAACCTTGTGTAGGGTCTATAATCTGAAATGCCCAATAAACTCTTAACAATTTCACCGGACGTTATTCCCTTATCACCTCTTTGATGAATTTGGTGAAATATCTGGTGTAAAACTGGAAAGATCATATTATAAGACGGTGGTTTCTGTATCATCTGCGATTCTTGTTTGGACATTTCGTCATCAGATTCACTAAAATCATCATTCCCAATCTCATTCACGTCCATAATATCGGCAAGTTCATCCATATCACGGGGTAAATCTTTCACAAATTTAATAGCATACACTCGTTGGTGTGTTTCTGGTAATTCCACGTGCAATTTCTCGATGTAGCCCCCCTTATGAAGTTTCAAGCACACACTTCTAAAGAACTTGGATGCCGAATGAGACCCATCAAGATTTAACTCCTTCCGTAAATCCGAAAACCCTCTTAGTTGATTCGGAGCCGCTTTAATGGCTTCCATAATATGGCGTTTTAGTTTCGCTACGTCCCTGGATGCATCAAGATCTTCCTCGGCTTCTCTCAGGTCGCAAGCAACTAATGCATCATCTGCAAATTTATTGAAAACAGAATGGGTAGTATGCTTGTTATTGACATAGACATCACGGCACGTAACAAGCCCAGCCAGGGTAAGCTTTTGAAGTCTTATTCTGAGAGACCTTGCATCTTGACCAGACTCACGCGCCAAGTCAGGATTTAATATTCCTTCTTCTCCATGGCGAGCAATAACAATCAATAATTGAAAAGGTAGCTCTCCCAAGTTAGTCTTCATCACATGATAATTCTCAGTTCCTGTTAAGTACCGAAGCTGGCATTCTTCTGTGGGAACTATTAAGATCTCCAGTTCGGATCTCGTAAGGAGAGACTCATAAACAAAGTCAGAATTCAAAATCTGTGATTCATTTCCTATCGTAACTTTAATCAATTTGGATTCTGATGCTTCTGCAAGTCCGCTCCAAATAAGTTTCTTTTGAAAATCATCAAGTTCGCTTGCGCTTGTTTTTGAAGCAGCAATGTGCCATAGTTCAGTGAGATTGATAGCCTCAGATACTGCCAAAGCACCCAACAAATGAGTAATTAGCTGGCCTTGAGTACAATTGAACAGCATTGATGAGTCTGCAAGTCTTTAAATAATGTTCCCTAAATGTTTTCTGCTCTTTTGCCTTGCACACAAGCTTATGTTGTTTTTAAGCCTTCGCTCTTTGTAGTGAGATGCTCGCGCAAAAGGTGGACTTTCCGCTGCACGTGATAGCCATGTAAATGAGAATGGGAACTGACAGTTGAAATTATCACTAAGTTGTAAATAATGGACTCAGATGATGAACCTTTGACGCTTTCTGCTCACGCTTTAGCTGCGTTGCAGCAGTTCCATGACGAGGAAAAGTCTAGAAATGAACAGTTTTCCAAGTTATATCAAGAGCTGGAGGAAAGATTTGAAAATCAGAAAGCAATGTCAATTGATGACTTCAAAGAAGATTGGCAACTCTCGCAATTTTGGTACGCCGACGAAACCGCTGACATTTTGGCCAAGGCTCTTCTTGAAGGAGCTGACGAAGATACTGTTATTTGTATTGCTAGTGCTCCTTCCGTATATGCAGCTGTCACTAGACTTCCAAAGGAAGAAGTTCCAACAAAACACATTTATCTACTTGAGTATGACAAGCGGTTCGGAGTGATGGCGGGAAAAAAATATTTCCACTTTTACGATTACAATAAACCAGATGAAATTCCAGAAGTCCTCAGAAACAAATGTCATCGTTTACTCATCGATCCCCCATTCTTGGAAAATGAGTGCCAAATCAAATCATCGCAAGCAGCAAGAAACTTATTGGTGAAGGATAATGGAGAAAAGACAAAATTTGGAGACAAGAAGTTTAAGTTGATTTCTTCCACTGGAGAAAGAATGCGAGACATTATCAAACAAACTTACCCGGAGACAAGCATTACTTCGTTTTTACCAGAGCACAAGAACGGCTTGAGTAATGAGTTCAGGTGCTATGCATCCTTTGAATGTCCGTATTGGAAATTTGATCAAACAGTTTAGTGTAGAAGAACATACGTGATAATAGAAGGCCAAAAAAAAAAAAAGTAAAGTACTAAAAGTAATGACTTCTACATGCCTTGACCAACTTGTACTTGTGAAGCAAGAAAACCGATTGAAGCAAACGTTCTAAAGCCTGCATAACAATGGTGCATTTCAGCCCTAATAAGGGAGAGTCGTGTTCCACACAAAATATTGAGACAGTAACACGCGGGAGAAAAATTTTCCACATAAATTGTTCTTCTTCCATACGTTCCCTAACAACATAATGTCTTTCTCCGATTTCTCCAAGGTTGAATCCCTTAAGTCTTTGAACGAATTCTTGGCTGACAAGTCTTACATTGACGGGTATGTTTTCAATTCGTATTTAACGGGTAACAAATAAGTTTAGAAGTTGATCCATTACAAGAAATATTGGTACAGCCTGGAGCATTTTCGATGATGATCATAATCTTTGGTCCGTGTTTATGAGGTGGATTAAGACCCACCGAATGAGTGACAAAGGAGATTTAAATCTATTCACTGAGACAATTCTCATCTCTAAGCCTTTTTTTTGTTGCCAACAAAATGTGATTCTCTTTACTAACAACATAAGTACCTCTGCTACCCAAGCTGACGTCACCACCTACAAGGCTTTCCAAAAGGAATACCCACAATTCACCAGATGGTTCAACCACATTGCTTCTTTCACTGAGGAGTTCGAGACCTTGCCAGCTGGTAAGGCTCCAGCTGCTGCTGCTCCAGCTGCTGCTGAAGAAGACGACGACGAAGACGTTGACTTGTTCGGTTCCGACGACGATGAAGTCGATGAGGAGGCTGAGAAGTTGAAGCAACAAAGATTGGCTGAGTACGCTGCCAAGAAGGCCTCTAAGGGTCCAAAGCCAGCTGCTAAGTCTATCGTTACCTTGGACGTTAAGCCATGGGATGACGAGACTGACTTGGAAGAATTGTTGACCAATGTCAAGGCTATCGAGATGGACGGTTTGACCTGGGGTGCTCACCAATGGATTCCAGTTGGTTTCGGTATCAAGAAGTTGCAAATCAACTTGGTCGTTGAGGACGCTAAGGTCTCTTTGGACGACTTGCAAGCCGCTGTTGAGGAAGATGAGGACCACGTCCAATCCACTGACATTGCTGCTATGCAAAAGTTGTAAGCGGCTTTGCCCATCATGCCAGTTCTGTTTTTTTATTGTATAAGAAAATTGACTTTGTATTACGAACTTCCTTTCGCCTATATTACTACTTGGGTGTTTAAGGTAAAACCCAAACTATTTGATAGATGACATAAACACTTTATTACAACGGCAAGTAGTCTGCGCCATCTGGTAACCAATTTTCCAAAATTTGCTCTTGGGTTTTTCCTTCCTCCCATACTTTTTCCACAATCCATTGCAATGAATGCAAAGTGCCCATTTGAGCTGTTTTGTAAAGGACTTCCATATACTGATGAAGCTTTCCTCGTTCATATTCGGTTTTGCATTCCGACCCAACAGCATAAACTGGCCATACCATCTGAGTTACCATGGGCGACTCATGTGGCATCGAACCATACACGTCAATAAATTCGTGAACAGCTGCAGTAATTGCCAGTTGACGAGCATCTGTTCGGAAGAGGCGAAGTAAACTAATGTACACTGCTAATGACCAACATTGGGCAGCCTTTAGACGCAAACTGTAGTCACTACCATCCTTGAACTTTACATAATCCCGGTACTTAAGTAGGTGCAGCTTGATTCCTTCAAATTCTACCTTGAAAACTGCATCGTCTTGAAGAAGACCTTGACGAATTTCATGTCGAAGGAAACAAACTTGGGCCATCGTTCTGAAAATCTCTCCTGGACATCCCATCATATCCGATGTGGATATTTCATCATTATATGTTCCATACCACTCGGGATTACAATATGGTAACCTGCAATCAGGAGACACGATAGCACTGACGGTGTCATACCATGAGAGAACCACAACCAATGAGCGCTTGCTTTCACTCTCCATCAATGTGTAGTAGAATTCTTGATCCTGACATAAACTACCAAAAACTTTGAAGAGAAATCTTGCTAATGAGCTTTTCCCTTTCTCCAAAATAGAGAATAGAATGTGCACATTGATGAGAACTAAAATCACGAATGATCTAGTATTCTCCTTAATGTCTCCTTCTTTTCTGGATTTAACGGCCATATCTGTAGCGCCAGCCAGATTTGTTGTAGTGATGAATTGAATTAGGTATTGTAAAGTGCTGTTCATATGTGCAACACCGGTTTGATAATACTCATTTCCTCCCTTGCGACTTTCATAAATATGGATACATGCTAATGAAATAAAACAGCTTCGAGCCACATCAAAATCACAATACTTCAATGCGAGATCGGGCCATGGTGATTGTGGGTGGGCATCCAACAATGGGAGCAATTTTTTGAAGAAATGCTTTAACATCATATTTTCTTCTTGATAGGAGACATCAAGAGACCCCTTTTCCATAGTCTCTATTGATGTCGGTCCATCAAATGTTGTATTCTTCTCCAAAACATTGGCCTTGTCGATGAAATGTATTATTTCATTGTTCAAATTAGTATATCCATCACAGGATTCAGAACTCCCTGAGTGAGATAGACTGAGCTCTGGCGCTAGGAGATTACCAAAAATATGGTTAAGTGGACTTTTGGCTTCAGCATCTGATTCATGAGAATCAAACATATTAACTTTCAGTTCAGGTTTAGGCAGCAGTAGTAGCAGCCCCAAATTCTCAAATAGTTTAGTGCTGAATGATTCAAAGTTTGTGATATTTGAATCTTTGAAATTGCTTGGGCTGGATGCTAAGCCTGTTGCATGCTCATTAAAGTGTGTTGCATCAGAGTTCACGTGTGTAGGTTCTGCGCCCAAGTGTTTATTTGCTAAAACAAACGTGGGAGATTTTGCATCTGTATTTTGGACAGGTTCAAACTTAGGCTCTTTAGAATGTTGAGTGAGTTCTTTTGTGGAAGGAAGAAATTTGGTCTCATCTGACTTAACAAACATCATTGACTGCACTTCAGTACATTTTTGTTTCATTTCATTTCCTTTGTTCTCCTTCCTTATCTTATTATCTGTGTTAAACAGTAATCGAATCCCATAGCCTTCACATGTTCTATTCGTTGATGCACAATTATTGCATACTGGCTTCGCCTCATCACATTTACGATGTCTGGAGGTTAATACCTATTCATGAATTGTTCACTTGGAAAACATACCTTTTTTTGCACGTCCAACAGCCCGTACGTACCCTGGTAATCTTAGTCATGGTAACAAAGCGTGAGAAAGGCCTAGGTAATCAGATAAGAGATAAACTTTTGATTTCGAGTCAACCTGTATGGTGTCTACTAAAGTGCGAATTTGGCTTCCTAATCTGGTTCATGAATCCGAGGATCATCACACAAATCAAAAGTAATTTCCCTGTCCACTGTAGTCGATCTTAACAGTATCACACGTGTCTTGTACAATTGCCGTAGGAAAATATGTCTCAATTGATGAGACAGGTATTTGGCATCCTAGTGGCCATTTCGTATCATTGTGTATATCCTGCCAACTGACCACTTGTTGAAAATGCAAATTGTCATTCTCTTTGGTGTACTTCAAGTGGCATTGTACTAACATATCGAACAAGAATGAAATGTCACTGAGTACCAATCCTGACAGTGACAGGAAAACAGATTTGTCAATTTTAAGTGCTGTGGTAGATTGCAAATTATTGACATAAAACTCATTCTTTCTCCCAGCAATTTTGTCTTTAAACCTAGAGAGAATTTTACCTTTGCTTGGTTTCACATCTTCGATCCGTTTGCTTTGTAGGCAAACAAGCGAATGATTCACTAAGCCAATGGCAGTTCCAATCTCTGACTTATAGTAGTATTCAATGGAGAGAAAGAACCCAGCATAAGCGGATGCATATCGTTGCATTATACCGAAGTAATCATTCCAGTTGTCTGTGCATATACTGAGGAGGTCCTCAGTAGGATTCAGAAGCTCGATAGCAAGATTTTGTAAACCCTTGACTTCATCTAAGCACCAAATAGCCACTCGACAAAGAACAGCATTGTTTTCGTTATTGAATTTGTCATTATCGTTATAAGACTTGCGGCATATCCATGAAAATTTAGACAATATTGAGAGCTGGATCCCAATGTTTGCCACCCTTTCTATTAGAATGTATAGGTGGGGATTCAATTGTGGTACAGATGAAAATGTAGTGAATTCAATGGCAAACTTTGCATAGGATATTGCCTTGCGGTAGAACTTGGTTACTTGTTTCCAACTATCGTTCGCTAGATGTGGCTCTTTATCTGATTCAATAAGGTCATTAATCACTTCCGCACCGATCTTGATGTATGTGAATGCAAGAGCAACTAGAACAGCTTGAATTTCAAGAGACAATGTCCAAGTAACTTCTTCTTTCGCTGGTTTAAACTTCAAATCATGTTTTTTTGTGGGCCTGGCACAAATATTACTCCACGGAATAGATCTACATATTGTAGTAGACAGCGCAGAACAAGCCACATCCGGAAGTTTGGAAAGGTCTTGAGTTGATGCAATTGTGGAAAATATCCCCTCTAAATATTCCTCTAGTTGAGTGATATAGCGGACAGCATCATTGTATGTGGATGGCGAAGATGTTGAAATTGCAATTCTTGTTGCCCACGTTTCAGAAAAGTAAATGAGCTCCTGTGGTAGCTGTATATCTTTAGGAGTAGGTGGGGTATTTGGAAGTACTATCATTATTTATTATTAAGGAAGGAGTCGCTCTGAATCATTCTGGCATGTATATGATCTCGCACATTAAAAATCACCTGCGCATTACTAACGACAGATATACACCACCCCATTGACGAGATGGATGTCAACCAAAAGTACGGCATAGTCATTGATTCTGGGTCATCTGGATCTAGAATCCAGATCTATAGATGGGACGATCCGCTGGAGGTTAAAAGTGCAGGCAGTGAATCACAGTTGGCATCACCACCCAAGATCATACAAAAGGAAGGCTGGAGCCATAAGATATCACCTGGCATATCGACTTTTGCTCAGAAACCATCCCAGGTATGGAAGTATCATTACAAGGAGCTTATCGAGTATGCAATGAAGATAGTACCCTCTGATAAGATCAATGAAACTCCTATATATGTTCTTTCGACGGCGGGCATGCGGTTATTGCCTGGAGATGAACGAAAGGCCATCTTGAAGAATACTTGCCACTACCTCAAGAAGTATACAAAGTTTCAAATCGGTGAGTGTGACGAACATGTGAAAGTTATTGATGGCGAAACTGAGGGTATCTATGGCTGGTTGGCCCTAAATTACTTGATGGGTAAATTCGACGAATACCAAACTGACGAGGCCGCACATGAATCAATAGGCTTTATGGATATGGGCGGTGCTTCCACCCAGATTGCATTTGTTCCATCTTCGGAGGAAGAGATCAAGAAACACGATGAGGATCTTTCTACTGTGGTTCTTAAAAATGTTAATGGAGAAAAACAAAATTGGCGAGTATTTGTTCAAACATGGCTCAATTTTGGAGCTAATCAAGCGCGCTCCCGTTACTTGAAGCATATTGTATCTTTGTACAGAGAGTCTCAGTCAGGAGGGAAAGCACATCTTGTTCAAGATCCCTGTATGCCATCTGGCGCTAGAATCGAGAATTATTTGTATGAAAAAAAGAAATACAATATTGAAGGTACTGGTGATTATGAGAGTTGTCTCAAGCAGATCTTTCCGTTGTTAATGAAAAATTTACGATGCAAAGATGAACCATGTCTTTTCAATGGCGTTCATGCTCCTCAGATGAACTTTGAGAAGGACAAATTTGTTGGTGTATCAGAATATTGGTATACTGCAAACGATATTTTCCATAGTGGAGGAGAATACAACTTCCACAGCTTTAACGATAAAACAAAGGCGTATTGTGAGAGTCTGTGGGATACAGTGCTTGCCAATTCGAAGAATGGAGAATACTCAAACTTGCCAGATGCTGTTCTTAGAGATGCATGTTTCAAAGCAAGTTGGATCATCAATGTATTGCATGAGGGTTTCAATCTTCCTAGAGTAGGGCTAGAACTCAATGAGGCTCCAGAAAGCCCAGAAACTCAACAATTAGAAAAGGTCCATGTACCTTTTGAATCAAAAAGTTCAGTAAATGGTGGAGACTTATCATGGACATTGGGAAAGATTTTACTTGTTGCCTCTTCTCAAGTACCTTCAGCTGAAAGGATTGAAGTAGGCATTACTCCTAGTGCACTCTCTCAGAAGTATTCCCTGGATGATTCTGATGATGAAAGAGAAGACCTGACTTCGTCAATTTTCAGACTTCTCTTTCTCATAATATTTCTTTTCTTGTTTTACAAGAAAGGAAGAAAGGCCGCCCAACTGGTCAAAGACATATTCTTCAAGCACGATCATATCAAGCTTCCTCGGATGTGCAAACTTGCTCTCAATTCCGTGAAAAACAATAGCCCGTCATTCATACGTCACAGGATTTCAAAGGTCGTCAACTATATGGAGCTTCAAGAACAAGACGATATCAACTTAGATTTAGAGGAGGGTAATGCAGTTATGTCACCTTCAAGCCAAGCGACAGACCCACGCGATATCTCTGTACTAAGAACACGATCCACGATCAACCTAGATGATCTCGATGAAGGAAATACGCTGGTTGAATTCATGAACAAACATTTTAATATTCCGAAGCATTCTCTGCTGTTTTACAATCTGAGATCGGAGAGCAGAGAATCGTTATCACGGAAAGCAAGCTCGGCTTCTCTCCCTCGGGGAAAATAAAACAATCACTTCTTATGAGATATTGCTAGCCATGCGGGTCATAATTTGAATAGAGGACTGCTTGGTGTATACACTAGAGGTTAATACAAATGTGAAATCAATTACGCCAGTATTAGTCAAAGAATTTCGAACATCTGCGCAGAATCACATGAAAAGTTGACCAAACAATCAACGCTTGGGTACTTGAGTAGTAACTTGTGACATAATAATCATTAGTTTTCAAAGCGTCTTATGTGACAACAGAGACCATTTGCTCGTACTATGTTCGTCTATATATGCTCACAAGTTTCCTGTCTGGTTTATCCATTGTAATTATTAATGCGGCAAGACAGATTATGAGTATCATTAGGATACTTGTAGCAGGTTTTAATAAGTTTGCAACAGGTATTTCAGCTTAAATCATCGCTTGTCTAGTGGGTTTGATTGTATGTGCATATGGTTAAGAACCCTGTCGATGGTTCGAGACAAAAGACTCTGGATTTTGTCACATTTAGTGAAAAAAGAATTAGGTATAGATGAATATTTGAGTGTCAAAAATTAATCCTATAAGCTATTTCTAGATCACTTTTCAGCAAATGAGTTGTAAAAATTGTAATCTCAGGTCTGATATATAGATTATACACATTGATAGTGCTGCACATAACCACATCATAGTGATGGCCATCGCAAAAAATATCATCACAGTAAAAAAAACCATTAGGAAGCTAATCTTATTACAATTCAACAATGAGAGTTAAGAAGCCCACTTCCAAAAGAACTACCACCCGTATGCGGGAGGGTATTAAGAAGAAGGCAGCAGCACAGCAAAGAAAGAATAAGAAGATGGCAAAGAAAGACGTCACTTGGAAATCTAGACACAAGAAGGATCCTGGTGTTCCTGCAAGTTTCCCTTATAAGGATCAAATCATCCAGGAGTTGGAAGAAGGAAGAAGAGCTGAAAAGGAAAGAAAGGAGCAGCTTCGTATCCAAAAGCAACAAGAACGTGAAGCAGCATTGGCAAGAGGAGAAGCTGTTGATGAGATGGAGGAAGACGAACAAGAAGAGACAACAGGAGGAGGTTTGGGCGCATTATTGGAATCAGCACAAAGTGCTGCCCGTGCATTTGATGGCGATGATGACAATGAAGACATGATGCAAGATTCCGATGAAGATGTTGAATATGATATCAGTGATGCTGAGCTTGATACCTCTGATTTGGACAAATCGAGAAAAGCATATGACAAGATCTTTAAAACTGTTGTTGATGCATCAGACGTTGTTTTGTATGTATTGGATGCTCGTGATCCAGAGGCTACCCGTTCTAAAAAAGTTGAAAGAGCTATTTTGCAGAGCGGTACCAAAAGATTGATTTTGGTGTTGAATAAAGTTGATTTAGTGCCAACACCTGTTTTAACCAAATGGCTCGACTTCTTGAAACTGTCGTTTCCTACTGTTCCGATTAAGGCTTCTCCAGGTGCTGTTGGTCAAAGCATATACAACAAGAACCTTTCTAACTCTATGACCTCCAATACGTTGATGCATGCTCTCAAGAGTTATGCAGCCAAATCTAATCTCAAGCGCTCGATTGTTGTCGGTGTTATTGGCTACCCTAACGTTGGAAAGTCTTCTATTATTAACGCATTGACTAACAGACATGGACAACTGAAGGCTTGCCCTGTTGGTAATATGGCTGGTGTCACAACTTCCATGAGAGAAGTTAAGATTGACAACAAACTCAAAATCTTAGATTCTCCTGGTATTGTCTTCCCTGACGAACTTTCCTCTAAGAAAAAACCTTCTGAGGCGCAATTGGCTCTTTTGTCTGCGATTTCTCCAAAAAATATCAAGGACCCGGTTGGTGCAGTGTCGTACTTGCTTAAAAGATTATCTAAAGATACCACAATGGCTGACACTGTGAAGCAATATTATCAGATCCCACCATTGCCATCTTCTGACTTGAACGAGTTCACTAAGCAATTTTTGATATACGTCGCTAGATCTAGAGGCAGATTAAGCCGTGGAGGTATTCCAAACATTGAATCTGCTGCTTTCACTGTCTTGAACGATTGGAGAGATGGAAGAATTACAGGCTGGATTTTACCAAACTCTTCTAAGGCCCAAGCTGCTGAGATTGACCTCGACGCGCCCAAGAGCGCTGTTAGAGGTGACAAGGAACCTCCGAAGGTTGAGAATACTACCATTGTTAGTGAATGGGCGGAAGAATTTGACTTGGGTGGCTTGTTGGGCGACAACTTTGGTCTTTAGTTTATGTAGCATGGTACGTTGTATATGACTTTGAAACAATATTTTGTGCATCTTTATGTTCCTTTTCGGAGTTGTAGTGCAAGTTTGTAGTTTTGGTGCGAATTGCCAATCTGCTATGATTTGCGCATAAATTGTGAGCTTGATCATCTGGTGCGTCTCACTAATCTTATCTTATATTATATGTCAGAAAAGATTCTCCACGTTGGTCAAAGATTCACGTTGGACAATGAGTTTGGTACGGTGAGATTCGTCGGTCATATCCCAGCGTGGGGGAACAAAGTTCTTGCTTATGGTGTTGAATGGGACAACCCATCAAGAGGGAAACATAGTGGGAAAGTGAACGGTGTTCAATACTTTTCGACAGTAATAGAAGGGTCTGGGTCGTTTATTAAGGCATCCAACACAAAAATATGTCATCCTGTTTCGTTTATGGATGCGCTTCATCACCGCTACTCAGCTGAAGAGAATGAGACCGCACTTCGACAACAAATCAAAATAGGTCTGAAAACGGTCCAAAATTTTGGATTCGAAATGCTCAATTCCTTGCTGGCACAAGTATTCGATCTTGAATTAATTATGCTTGATAAGCAAAACATTGGTTATTGTGAAAACATCCCCGTGTTTCCTCATACTAAGCTGCTAGATATGAGTTTCAATTTGCTTTATCAATGGACGGCCATAGAAATGTTATTGCTACTGTTTCCTTCTCTTGAGTCGCTAAATCTAAACGGCAACAAACTAAAGGACAAAATCCCTACTTTGCCTTCTACACTAAATGAGCTTCATCTTGCAGATACAGGTTTACTGGAGATTCAGCTCAGGTCGCTCGACACAACATATTTAAAAGCTTTGAACCTTGCTGGCAATGCACTATCTCAATCCATATTAGAAGACTTAATTCTTTCACAAAGCCTATGTTCTTTGGACTTATCTTTCAACGATTTAAATGCTATTCCACACACAATCTCCCTGGCTAACATCCAAAATTTGGCATTGGCTGATAATATGATAGACCATTTTGTGCCCCAACTATTATTCCCCTCAGTGCTACAGCTAGACCTTCGAAACAACAACATTAACAGCTGGCTGGAAGTTGATCAAATCTGGAAGTTATTCCCAAATTTGAAAGAATTAAGGATGGATGGTAATCCCATCTTCCACGACTTAACTATTGATGATATGATGATAAACTTATTTTGCAGAGTTCCTTTGGCTTCTCTACTGAAGATTAATGGGAGTGTGGTGTCCCAACAGGAGGCAAGAACAAGTGAATTGTATTTTATTTCGAAAGTCAATCAAGGAAATTACACTAAACCAGATGAAAAGGTTTGGGAGAATTTACTAGCAAAGTACAACCTTCTGGATTCATACAATAGACCAACTAAAACAGACTCAAGGATAGTCACACTTGAGATAATACTTGAAGAATGCGGTAAAAATACACCCATTTTGCGACGTGTATTCTCAAGAAACACTACAGTGCTAAGACTTAAAGGTATCTTATCACGAGAGTTAAAATTGACTGTCTTACAATTTCGCCTCTTCATACGTCGTTTTGGCAAAGATGCCAACGATTACCTGGCCCAATACCTCGATGACAATCTAGCAACTCTACTGGGTCTTAACCTTGATCAGAATAAGAAAATTTTCGTGTCATTAGAGCCTTGTCACAAAGATGTAATTATTTAACTGCTTTCGTCAAGGTGCCATAATCCATCTCCCAAATAGTGCAATAATTCGATACCAACGCCTTTATTCTTACTTTTGATATCATCTGTGCTCATTGTCAACTTTCCAATGGCCAATGCATGTTCTTTTCCTTCAGCGTAAATGGTAACGATAGAGTCTTTCTCAATGTTTTCTTCTGGTAATTTGGCACCAGCAGACGTTAAACCTGGACACATAACATTTGCTCCTGACAAGACAAATTTAATAGCACCTCTATCAACTTGCACACGAGGGAAACAATCTGGATATTTCTGAACAGTTTTCAAGGTAGGAATTAAATCGTCAAAGTGTTGAAACAAGACAACTTCACCATCGACACTGTACAACGAAATTTTGTCTTCACATTTGATTAAGATTGCCTGGGACTTCTTCGGAATAATTGCATCAATTACTGGCTCCAATTTCTCATATTGAGAAGCAAATTTTGACTTCAAACCTCTCTGGACAGAGGATTTAATATTTGAACGAGAATGGATCTCCTCTTTACCGAACTTCTTGAACATGGCGTAGTGATTGATGGGTTTGGTTGATAGTCAGTATACTTCTCATCACTGAACGAGTTTACTTATATACCGGAACATATAAAGTTTTAAACACTACTTTTACGACAGCTTTAGTGATGTTAAGGCCGATAATTACAGTGGCACCATCCGGATAACCTTGGTGTCACCGCACTCAAAAGAAGCCTTCAAATTTATATTGCCTCTTACTATTCAATGCATAAGCAAAGCTGTATCCAGCTCAAGATGCAACTTAGAAACGTTGCACCGAGCGAGGCACAAGGCGTCACATTGTTCTACTTATCGCGTTCCTCGACTTCATCCCTCTAACATGGCTAGCCGATCTTTTCTTGAGGTAATTGTCCTCAACTAACACAAGAAAAGATGCAATCTGGTCTTCAAAGAAGTACCGTTTGGCACGTATGAAAAGTCTCCAAAAATTCCCCAAGCAAATCAAACACGAGGAATGACTCACTAAGGAGTTGTCAGGTTATAGTTTTCAACCAGCAAAAACATGATCTCGGACGAATCCTCACTGATACACGTAATGCCCCTGCATAAAGATGGAGAGTAAAAGTCCTGGTTGCGAGGGAAACGCACCTTTATATATTTTTATCTTATGGCGGGTAACCCGACCTAATTTTTCTGTTTTTACAGATCGCTAAAACAAATCAGGAATATGTACAGTTAAAATTAGTTTATATATTTTTCCAAAGCTCTTAAAACACGATAAAATCATCGAGTGACGACTTTACGGGCTCAGATTTGGTATACTCTTGTAAGACATCCTTTGCCCTATCATTATGTATACACCTAAACTGGCACTGGCCCTTGAGATATCGCTGAACTATCTCTGAATGTGCAATTTTTCCACCACCTTGCGCATGGCACAGCACCTTTAAATGGGATAGTAGTTCTGAAATATCAGGAGGAGAATAATAACACATGTACAATTCGGTTGTCTGGCTTTCCGTAAGAGTTCCTTCATCGTCTTGAAACGTACTCTTGTAGAGTATTTCAGATTTGGGCGCTTTGGGCGCGTCCCATAGTGGCTGGAGTAATGAAGAAGTCCTCTCTGCCAAAGCCAAAACCTCATCGTCGTCATCGTCAAAATCGTCTTGATAATCTTTATTCGCTTGAATACTCCCATTGAAACTTTGCATTGTATCCGATCCCATTTTCGTCTCCGATTTATTCTTTTGCTGCGTAGTTGGTAGACAGCTCTCCTCAGGCAAAATATCCTGGTTCATGTGATGGGAACTTAACAATAATTCATTACCTTCAGGCGAATAAAATTTTGTTTCTTCTGTCGCTTCCTGTCCTTTCTGTCCATTTGAAACGGCTATTTGAAGCTGAGAGGAAGATAAGTCGTCATCTGAATCGAGAAAAGAATCAAGAATATCCTTCTCTTTAGTTTCATCTTTCGAGTTACTGTTAGTTGTACGTGGCTTCTTATTCAGCGTAGACTCCTCTGGAGCGTCGCGCTTTAGAATCGAACTAACGAAACGAAAACCTTCAATAGCATTATCTGGCATAAAGAATCTCTTTTGCTCCGGTCTGGTATCTTTTTTCTCGAATGTGCTCATCTTTGTACCCTTTGAGCTCTTTGACTTAGATGTCGTTTGTGTTTTGGTCATGTATTTTGTTGCAATCTTAATAATCTCATCATCATCTTCCAATTTGACAATATCGTTATTCTCTTCAGGAACCACAATAAATTCCTTGCGGACAACTGGATAAATATCACGAGGAATTATCCTATTTTGATCATGCAAATGCACCATCTCACCTTTCATAATATGCTGCTGAATATATTCATAACCTCCCATTGCTTTGTTAAATTTAGCTTCCTCATTTCCTGAAAAAAGAAGTATGACCTTACCATCTCTATTACGGCCTGTTCTTCCCATGCGTTGTATGTTTTTAATTGGAGACGATGTTGAATCGAAGCAAACGATGAGATCCACTTCCCCAATATCTAACCCTTCCTCACCAATGGAAGTGGCCACCAAAACATTGTATTCACCGTCTTTAAATTTCTTAATAAGCTCTTTCTGGAACTTTTGATTCATGCCACTAAGCTGAGCATTTTCAGACGAACTCAATGGACGTTCATTCAGGGCGATCTCATCCTTTTTCAGTTTACTTCTTTTTGCCGATTTTTTTCCTTTTTTCAAAAACTTTTCTTCATCAAAACGTTCTCTTTCTTTTGCCTGTCCAATAAATATATGGGGTTTCAACTGCGAGTTTTGTCGTTCTAGTGCCCGCACAATATCAAGTGCTGACTCTCTAAATTCTGTGAAGATGATAACCCTCGAATTGGGGTTTTCAGTTCTCTCAAAGAATCTTGTAAGTTCGACAATGACAATCTCAAGCTTCTGATGCCCTAAGAAATTTGGATTCTGAAGTAGCGCTTCACAATGCAGCAAAAGCTTTTTTATGGATTCATGAAAATAAAACTTGGCCGCCATGTGATTTGTTGATTTCTTGTTGTTATATTTGGTTGAAAATTCATTATACTTCTCCTGAAAATAATTGTAGAATGACCGGATTCCGTAAATATTTAGTCGCCTGAGAGACTGGCCGACTACCACCAACAATTGTAATATAAAGTAATTGGCCCATTTTAGACCTTCTGGTATGCTTGGATTCCGTACAAGTCGTTGCTGTGCTTCAAGCGCAGCGAGAGCGTTGATTTTAGATGGATCTGTCATCTCATAAATTTTCCTTTGATTAGCTAGTTTCAACACAGGTGATATTGCATCACACAAAAGATCAATGGCATCACTAATTTCCGGCGAAGTTCCGACTGTGATCCGCTCTATCGTTTTCCTCTTGAGATGTCTGAATATATCAATACTTTTCTCCGTGCGGACTTCAACTTTAGAGATCAGCAAGTTGTCAATAATTTCTTGTACACCATCAACGTCAGACGCAGGGGTAGCTGTTAAAGCAAGAATACGGTAGGATGGGTTAAATCGATTCATAAATTTCACAACATTATTATAGGCATAATTTCCTTTTGCACGATGAGCTTCATCGATGACCAATAACACAATAGATTTAGGATCCACGATTCCTCTTGTTAAGTCGTTCTCTACAACTTGTGGAGTAGTGAAAAATACTTTTTTCTCCTCCCATATAGCAGCTCTATTCTTTCTTGTCTTGTCTAGAAGAATTGCCACTTCTGTAGAAGATATGCCTGTAATTCCACAACACGCTTTGATCTGCTGCGCAACAAGTGGCTTTGTTGGGGCCATAAAAATGATCTTCAGTCTTGGAAACCATCGCAAGTAATTGAGCATTAGCGTGCTTGCTATGAATGTCTTACCAAGCCCAGTCGGAAGAGCTACAAGAGTATTGTCAAATATCGATCTATAGACAATATTAAACTGGTAATCTCTGATCTCAAGGTTTGTAGGATATATGTAGGTTGCAATATTCAGGTAATTGATTTCGTGGTGAGTTTTGTCTTCCTTCTGGTAGCCACTAGCATTCTGCTGCTCGACAGCTCTCAATATTTCAGAATCTAGATCATCATTTAGCAATTCATCGTCCAGATCTGTGCCATTGGTCATCAATACTATGGATGGTTTGCTTGTTGCTCATCATAGACGCGTAGCTAGTACATGGACCCGTACCTCCGCAAACAGAGCTTATAGAGCTCGCGGTTTCGCAATGTCTTACAGTAAAACCCATGAGTAGCCTGGAAGGATACAAGCAGCTCAAGCTAGCATTAGACGCAATGAAGGGACCCTTAGGAACCCTTGCCGAAACTCATGAGAAATTCTTGCTCGTTAATCTTCAAACGGTGAATAATTGCAGGTCACTCAAAACAGTACGGAGACAGCTTGAAAAGGCTATGAGTGAAAACTAAGTACTCAACACAAGTCTATTATTGTCGTATTTCTGAATTGAGGGCCTTCAACCTAGAATTTTAAAAAGTCTTATCAACAGAAACAAAGGAGGAGAAGTTTCAGACTCATGTTCTACGCCGAGGACCGAAAGGGTAATCATTTGTACATTATTTAATGTCGCATAATGGAAAACAGAGAGTAACAAAAAAAAAGAAGCCTGAACCAAATTGGTTGTCTATTGGTCCTAAATTGGAAGTACACATATTTGTTACTGTTAGTTTGCTACGATCAGACAAATCCTGTGCCTGGAAGGATCCCAACAATTTGTCGCAGGACATTCCTAAGGGTTCACATGTTGAAAGAAGGAAGAACGGAAGTAGGGTCAGCGGAAAGGGATAGTGGAAAATATTCAAATGGCCCGGGGTTTTGGAACCTCGGTAGTAGTAATGCGACAAGAATAACAATTAAAAACAGTGGCGTTTAAATTTAGATGCTTGCGACAACATCTTCCTCATGTCATATTTTTTATTCATGTATGCTTTCTCCTCACTCTCCGCCATAACACACCGAAAATGCCGCAATAAGTAAATTGCCGCACAGTTCCATTGTGCACTAATGGTTCCTCGGTGCTTGAACAAAAACCTCAATGAGATGTTGTGTACTACTTATCCCTTTGTCTGCATGCACTACTCTGTGGAGAACAACTAGAATCCATACCATATTTTAGTAGACATACCTATACAATAATTAGCTGCAAGCAGCAGTATATCTTTTTTTTCTTTAATCGCCCCCATCTCACAAGCACAGTGTGTCTAGAAATTCATAGTCAAAGAGTAATCCGCTGACGTATTCGCGGGATTTGACAATACATCCGAAATGTACCTTCTTAGACTTTTTCCTCACCACTGGTTCGCTCCATTTATTATACCCTTGAGTTTTCTTCAATGCCGGTTTTAATCCGTAGTTATCAAAGAAATCAAAATCATCTTCTGTTGCCACCAGTGACAAATCTTCAAACGACATGGAAGAGACCAGCCCAACTGACGAGGTTTCATCCTCCGACCCAAGGTCGTTGCTTTCTATTTTTGACAAGTTCTTTGATGTAAGCTGTTTCTGAACCGATTGTTCAACCCTACAGTCCGGACCGTAGAGCCACGTAATATCTTGGTTTTTATTCCAGTTGATTGTTGCAGGTGGAATTTCCCCCAAGTTATTGAGTGTTTTAAGTTGTCTTCTCCAACAAATGTTTTCGAGCCTGCGAGATCTGGTGGAAGGGATGATGAAGCAAATGTCGTCCTTTAGACTTTTGATAGTTGTGGCGTTACTTTGTTTCCAGCACAAATGAAGGGAAAGGATTGAAATCTCATTCTTAGCCATGTAGTCGATATTTTCCTGATATTGTGGAATGTCATTCAATGAGAGATCATCTTTGGAATATAGTGGTGTTGTGGTTGTTGAGCCCATGCTTGGAAAATATAAAAAAGGACAAAAAAACCGTAAGTGTTAGATGCTCCAGGCAGAGTTTAATGTACGGCTACAGAAAATCCGAAGAAGGGAGCTCTAAAATATATATTGATAAAGATGGGGTACCCGGCGTTTATCATTGACACGGCTTCTCTTGCCAAATGCGCATGCATAATTGGTTTCCGCCTGCATGGAGGGATAAAATTCCGCCATCAACTAAGCGGAGAAGCTATTGGCAAAAACATGAAAACCTTGAATGTAGGTGCATGGTCCTTGCCTGCTTCTCTATTTTATCCATCATTTTGTGGTTATCTCTTTCACTACAAGCATCACCATCCGAAACAGATCATTCAAACCACGGCTCTTATTTGTGGTATCTTACTTCATTGGGATGATGATATTGACAGACGTCGAGCAATGTGATTCATTCATATAAGTACTGCATACTATATTGTTCTGTTGCATCTGCTGAGGAACTCCTCCTCCTTTCTGAGTTCTTCCGATAATTCCCTATCCTATTTTGGTTATCTTTCCGAATGCCACAGATCTACTTGGGTTATTTACGATTATTGGGCTCTAGTGTATTCTTCTACATCTTACGAAGGAGCTTCTTCAATTATTGTACGCCTATAATATCTACAGCAGACTTCATAAGGGGAAAGAAAAAGTAAAAATATGATTGTTGCTGATTTCTTTTTTTTTTTGGCTTTCTTTTTTGTTCCTTATTTTATGTCCAGCAAGCGCTGGCGTACATCTCGGCAAGACGCCGGTGGAGTACATGTTATTTGCATGTTCTGTTCTGCATGAAAAGTACATATTTATATGCCTAACTAAAGCTATTCCATGCAGAATAAGAAATATGGCCCCCCATTTGCCATTCGCCCATTCGCCCTTTTGCCTATTTACGTTTTCGGCGTTAAACAATCAATTTCCATTCATCATCTGCCAATGCGCCGGTACTAATAGACTTATCCAAATACATGCTAGAAACGAACCGCGGAATCTTTTTTCTCTCGGTAAATCCGGATGCAACTGATTTACTTAATTCATCAATTGCATCGCGTAGCCAGTGACGACCGACGAATTCTTGGGGAACGACTACGAAATGGCACTTCGTCAAATCTGTAGTTACCCCTCCACCAAATCGCATAATTCTCCGCAAGACTGTTGCATGTATTGCGATATTCAGAAGTCCTTCCTCATTCAGTACAATGTAAAATTGTAAGCCTTCAAATAATTGTGAGAGATCGCTGCCTTCGTTTTGAGCAAAAATATTGCGGTTACTCTGAAGACATTCCTCTGTGAGTGTTTTTTTGCACCTCAATTTTTGAAGGTATTGCACAAAACCTGTACTAGATTCAGGCATTATGGTATAGCTATCGTGAAATTCATCCACTTTTGCTTTGGCAGATTCTAAGAGTTGATGATTCTCTGTCCTTATGATGTGCAGTGGTTCAATTGACACTATCTTTCCACTTCGCATGCAATCAAAAACCCACTTTGGACTAATGATATCAAATCCCAATTTGACCCAGGATTGCAATCGCGGGGTAACACTTTGGCCCAAAATTATTATTGGTGGATTATTTTCTCCCTTTGGATTCAACATTATTTGTCCCGCATTCTCTTTGATGAGCAAACACATCTCTTCCTTTGACACAGTTCCCCTGCCGGCGTCATTACTTCTAAAGTCGGTGGCAATCACAAAACTAACTCCCTTGAAAAGGCTAGACTTTTTATCAGCATCTATTTTGCCAGGCACATGATAATGATCGTAGATTGAATTTTCAAATGCTCTCTTGCGAGACCGGTTAACAGTTTGCTTCTTGTAAATATCAGTGGAGTATTGCGCTTTAATCTCATTATACTCCTGTAAAGTAATGCATTCGTTGTAATCTTTGTCTTCACGGACCGCTCTGCACCATAGGTTATGTAATGTCAGCCCTGCAGCGTAGGGAGTTTGTGCAGTGTTTTCGATAGACCTGGCTTTGATTTCTAATACTATCAGATTTGCAGGGTTCACCCAGTAATCAGGCTTCTTCGTACCAAAAACAATCAAATCTGATGGTGGCTTCCTGTTGCTATAATCAACCCAATATTTGTAGAGTTTGGACTCGATTTGTCGATATACTGCTTGCAGAAATCCGTTTGCTACCATACAAAACAGTTTGAAGCAATCATTATTCTCGGCATCCCTCAAGCCACAAATGTAAGACGTTTTTATCCGACCAATCTTCCCAATTACTACTAAATCAAGATTCTCTCCAAAATTCTCCAAATACTCGGGTTTTACTTTAACCCACGTCGAATCTCTGCTGTGAACGCGGTATTTCAGTAACAACGATTTGACCATGATTCCTTCGTTTCGTTCAGAAATGATCCGTTGCATATTAACCTTTATATCCTCAGGTGATGAGGCCATAACCCATTCTAATAATTCGAATCGGTGTGGAACTGGGTTAATTACCTTCTTTAGTAAATTTTTGCGGTAGAATAATGGTAGATTGGTTAAGTCTCTTCCGTTCAAATGTAAAATATCAAATATGATGAATAACGGCCAACTATTATTCCCTTCATAAACATCAATAATATCGAACTGTCTTAATGCTTCTTGCACAGCAGCAGATCTAAGTGTACCAAAGGGTAAAATTAAATTACGATCTCTGCTCCACGCAACCATTTCTCCATCTAGCACAATACTCTTTACGCTGGAGTGAAATGCTGTCGCTAAATGTTTCGTTAAAGACCCGATATGGATATTTTCTCCATACACAAAAGTGTAATCTCGTCGTCTTCTGGTGTGCCATTTGAACCTCCCGTCAACCATATGCATTAACATTCGGTCGCCATCAATCTTCTCCTCTATTAGGAAATGTCCAGACACACCTTCTGATTGATATAAAGCAACAAGTTGGGGATCCTTGCCCTTCAATGACATTTCTGCTCTCATTCTTTTGCATAAAGTTTCGTAGGAAAGTACCAAAGATTTAGAAGACTGGGGTATGAATGAGTACATTGGTAAAATGCATAATTGTTGGGGAGCTAATCTTTGTCGGGGATTAATAAGTAACCAAAAGATCTTCTTGATGTCCAGACAAACTTTGTAGAGATTGTATGCATCAGGATGCCATGCGGTAAAGAAACTTCTCTCAAAGAATGAGAGCATTGACTCTTTTAGAACGATTTGAAAGAAAAACCTAACCTCCGCAATAGTCAATTTTTCAAGAAAAGGTTGTAACAACTCTACTTGCTCTTTCGTTTGTTTCTGTTTACTCAATTGGTCCAAAGTATCATTCATCTGGTCGATTGTAACACTACTTGTCACAGGAGCGCTATTATCTCTCCTTCGCAGCATTACTCGGGCAATTATTAGAGGTAAATCACCGACCAGTTTCAGTTCGTCTCCGGAAACAAGCTGAATTTTCTGCTGGTACGACTTTTTCCAATTTCGGATGATCTGATAATCCGCCAGGCCCTTTTTGATGTTTAAAAGTGTTGTTACAAGACGTGTGAGCGCAACATCTTTGATGTGGTACTTTCTTCCGTCTTTATTAGGAAATATCAAGCGCACCGCAGGATAAATGTTATCTCCAAAATGCGTTCGCCAAATATTAATGAACTGTTCAATTATATGAACTTTCTTAGCACTTACTGTGGCGAATGGAGCCTTATTCTCATTATTTGTGGATTCCAATTTAACAAATAATTCTGTCACCAATAGATCGAACGCGGCCGATTCCGGGTTAAAATTGGATGGCTCCTTAACACATTCGAGAAACTGTGTCAGTACTGACATCTAAGATTTGATGTATTAGTGATATTGCACAGCCCGTCTGCACTGTGATTTGGTAGGTTGCAGCAATAAGCGCTTTGCCACACAAGACTTGAGGTCGCGGGAGATCCGCACCCTCGTGCGGACAGGTACCAAAACGGAAACTGACAACGGCAAGCAATATTTTTGCAACCTCGTCTCATGGCAATAGAAAGATCCAGGAAATAGGCTAGGTGAAGATTTTCTACAAAGTCGTGCTTGTTCTTGTTTTATAGTACCGTAGCACCCAAACAATAAGATCGATGAGGTCTCTCAGATAAGGGCACCGTAAACGATTAGGCAATTCACAACAGTACTGGTTTCCATGCACCTAAATTTCTGTTGATTGTTGCCGTTCACCCTTCTATTAAATACAGCTAATCAAATCTTATACCCTATAGTTGTTGAGAACGACATGACATGGGAAACCGTTATTCTTAGCTTTTGACGTATTCTGCATATAACACCTGTCCTTTTCTGGAATTTTGGTCTACGTTGATGATGACCTTTAGTAACACTTGAGTGGGCAATAATCCATTTAGACTCGTATTTCATTATGTCATCATTCAGAAGAGGAGGTGCCATAAATGATAATAACTCAGCACTGTTTTCCAACTCGCTGTTTCACAATTCACCTCATAACTCGGCATTTGCTCATAGAACCTCTCTGATGCATTCGACTCATACGAACTCTGCTTCACTAAATGGGGCTATTCCTTCCAGCAGTTATGGAAGCACTGCAGTTTCAAATAATATGCGCTCTGACCTGATGTCTTACGACGAGCATGTGTCAAATTTGAACAGTGCAAGTCCTGCAAACATTGACTATAAAACGGTGGGCAAACATCTTGTCAGTCCTCAGGATAGCTTGAAAATGCAAGGTGGTGATGTCACAAGGTATCTCTATCAACAAATAGAAAATGCAAACAAATCGAACGATCATCGTGACAAGAGGATATCTCGATCTTCGTCATTTTCCGACTTCCTTACCGAGACAAGAAGAGAATCCACTGCAAGTGACATAAACGTTCCAGGTGGCTTTAGAAGAGAATTTTTGATCAACAAATCTTTGCAGCAGAATAAACCACCTCCTAACTTCTTGACAAGAAACTTCATTGAGTTTCTTAGTATTTATGGTCATTTCGCTGGTGAAGACTTTGAAGAAGATGAAGCATACCTGTCAGAGGATGGGTATGAGGATGTTTTTGAAGAGGAATCGCTGCTTCTTCAAGATAGAAGAGGTCCGATCCGCGCCCGAAAGTCAAAGAAGAAGGAACCGAAAGGAACTGCAAGTCAGTTGAAGACATTTTTCCTTTTATTCAAAGCTTTGGTCGGTTCAGGTGTGTTGTTTCTACCAGGAGCCTTCATGCACGGTGGCTTACTTTTCTCAACCATTACAATGATATTATTTGGAGTCCTCACGTATCTCTGTTATATTGTATTGATTCGAAGCAAATCTGTGTTTGGCAAAAGTTCATTTGGTGAGCTTGGATACTTGACATATGGTAATCCATTGAAGTATCTGATTATGGTGTCCATCATTTTTTCTCAGATTGGATTTGTGGCGACATATATTTTGTTCACTGCCGAGAATATGAAATCTTTTGTGGAACAGTCTTTCAATGTCCGTGTCAATAGTGGAACGCTTGTTATTATCCAGTGTGTGCTACTTATTCCCCTTGTATTAATCAGAGACTTAACTAAACTCTCTTTCACGTCACTCATCTCCTCAGTTTTCATTGTTGTTGGGCTTTTAATTATTTTCTTTTTCTGTGGAGTTCAATTAATTGAAGAGGGTTTAGGTCCAAACATTGTCCAATTTAATTCAAAGACTTGGTCTATGCTTATTGGAGTTGCGGTTACCGCATTTGAGGGAATTGGCTTGATTTTGCCCATTCAGTCATCAATGGCAAATCCTGAAAAATTCCCATTTGTTTTGAGCATGAGTATGATTGTTATTACTGCTTTGTTTGTGGCCATTGGTGCAATTGGCTACTCAAGCTTTGGTGAAAATGTTCAATCGATTATTATTTTGAATTTACCTCTGGGTTATGTGGCAGTGCAACTGATTATGCTTCTTTACTCGATTGCAGTTTTTTTAACAGCTCCATTGCAACTCTTCCCTGCAATTCGTATTGGGGAACTGTCACTATTTAATTCCCGCTTATTTTTAACTGGGGGACAACAAAACGCCGATGAGGGTAAACTTTACCAAAATTCTGGAAAGTACAACCCACAGATTAAATGGCTAAAGAATTTGATCAGATCTTTGGCGGTTATACTCATCTCTTACTTGGCCTATTTGAACGCAGACAATATTGACAAATTTGTGAGTTTCAATGGGTGTTTCGCATGCATCCCCCTTGTATACATCTATCCTCCTATGATACACTTGAAGACTTTTGGGGTTGACTCCAGGCAATCAAAAATGTTTAAGATTTTTGATTATGTCCTCATTGTGATTGGCACTACTGCCATGATGTATACAACTTACCAGATTGTCTTTGCAATCGAATAAGTACGTTTTTTACTTGTATATTTATTAGGCTATTATGGTATCAGTTGCGATTGCGGGGAGGTCCACACGAGAAACAAAGAACAAATAAAGTAAGACTCATTTTCCTGTGTACAAATGTCATCAGTACTTGACCCCATCCACTTTAGCCCCACATCAACACAGAATAGTATCGGAATTTGTGAGTTGGATATATATTAGATATATAAATTAGATTTATAGTGAGGGTGAAGTGATGTCTGGTGGGCCAACGTCAGAGCTGTCGAATCCTACGAAGAAGAGAGTAGCAAACCCCAAGAAGGTGCCACTTTCATGTCAGCAATGCCGCCTACGGAAAGTGAAATGTGATTGCGCCCGTCCATGCTCTAGTTGTGTCAAATTTGGCGTTGAGTGTATCAAGGTACCGAATGATATGAGGAAAAAACGGCCACCAGCAAATTACGTTCTGACTTTAGAACAAAAGATCGATGCACTTTCAAAGTTTTTTCTCTCCATCCAGAAGCTAGACAAGAATGAAAGGAATGATTACTTCGATGCCAACTTTTCCTCCATCCAGTCATATTTGAAAGAGACTACCAACTCAACTTCCACTAATTCTGTGACTACAGGCAAATCCTCAGATACAAACAAGCGCCCTATTGATCTGAATGAGAAATTACCAAGAGAATCCTCTCCGGGCTCAAATACAGTCAAAATTCGGCCCTTTTATGGACCAACAAGTGTTTACGATAATGAGTCGGATCACCATCCAAGAAAACTTTCTCAGAAAGATGAGGTTCGTGAAATAACAGCCCTTCAGAACTTAAACAAGGATCCTGATATTCTTCACTGTCTCAAACTTTTTTTCACCTGGCAATACCCAGGACACAATATGTTTGTCTTTCGGGAATCATTTCTAGAAGATTTCTTTATGCCCAAGCCAAACTCACTATATTGTCTGCTGGTACTTGTCTATAGCATATGTGCTTTGGGTGCGAGAATGTCCGACGTTGACACCATATACACCCGGTCCATTATGTACTACAATGAGGCGAGATGCTCAATACTTTCCAATCTTGAGCATCCATCTATTACCTCGTTGCAAAGTTTTCTATTGCTTGCGTTTTACGATATCTGTAATGGAAATAATTCGACCGGTTGGATGTTACTGGGAGATGCTATGAGAATGGGATTTGATCTTGGGTTCCAGCTCAATCCAAAACTGTGGTTTTTGAAAAATCAAGGTACACTAAAACCTTTAGATGTCGCCATTAGAAGCAGAATTTATTGGGGCTGTTACATGGCAGATCATTTCATCAGTTTAGTACTAGGAAGACCCTCATTATTAAAGCTGCTGGATGCGTCGATTCCTGAGTCAGAGGATCTTCCTGAATTGGAATGGATTGATGATTACAAATATATCCCAGCAAACGTTACGAACATATCTGATCCGTTGAGAAACATAATTAACCTCATCAACATCTCCGACAATATGTTAAACGACATTTTCACCCGTTCAGATGATGAAGCTAAGGCGCATAATGATACAGATCAAAATGAGGACCTTAACTTAACTTCCAGACTTACAAAACTATTTGAATACAATTCGCAGATTATGAAATGGAAAGGAAATCTACCTCCAGACCTCAATTGGGATCGTGATAGTCTTAAGAGCATATCTGACAATCCAGAAATTTCTGCCGTTCGGTACTACTACTATATATTAATTCTTTGTCTCAACAGACCATTTGTCGGTCTTGCCACAAACTTTAAAGACCAGAACCACATATCCCCTTCTGAGTTTTGTCACGAAGCAATCGAGGACTTATACGTTGCCATTCAAAAGTTTGAGCTGACTCATGGCCTTCGCCGAGCATCTATCTTTCTTGTTTATTGCAGTATCTTGTCCATTTCTGTGTTGCTTTTAACCATGACTACAGAACTGGTACAAGCAGACCGCAAGAAAAAGCTCTTATATTTCTTAACAGTGTTGGCCGGTTGCTCTAAGACATGGACCTTAGCTGAGAAGTCATACAACATGATTGAAAGCAAACTTCACCTCCAATTTGTTGATGATCCTGATTTCAAACCTGTCGTTTTGAACTCGTCCAGGTCAAACAAAAATAAGCGCATCAAGAAAGGTAGCAACGCTACCTCCGCCGAATCCCAATCGATGGTTAAACAAGAGAATTCTTCGAGTGAGAGCACTAATACAGACACCGTTCAAGCGGCTTCTCCCAATATGTCCACCACTGGTCTGCATTCGGCCCAAATCTTACTGCATAACGGACGCACAGCTACGGATGGCCTGGAGAATGTACAGGCGAGCGATGACGCTGTAAAGAATGATCTTAACTTCATAGACGAGAATAACTTTGAATTTTTTGGTGGTCCCCCAGTTCTCATGACTTCTGATCTTTTCAATGAAGATTGGGAAGCACTCTTCCCTGACTCAATTTTCAGTAAAATTGCCGGTGGTCAGACTCAACTGTAATGCGGCACTAATAACAGACAAATAGAACTTTTCATTTATTGCAAACGTACTTAATCTAACCTTTAAAGCATTCCTTTTTCATTCCTTTTACTGAACCGAGTTGGTTTTGTGAGACATCTTGGCCTGTTCCACCAAATTTGGTGGAGCGTCGCTTTCAGAAAGCATGATCTCAATTAACCGGATCTTGTCATTCTTAGCGAATTCCTTATTGTCCAAGAGTTCATCCAATTCTTTAACCTTTGAGACTTTGTAGTTTTCGTAATTTTCACCGCCAAAGAACTCAAACATCTTCTGGTGTCTCCATGGTTGGATTTGGTTGTACTTAGCATGTTCTCCGTGAATCAATTTCTCAATTGTGTAACCATTGTTGTTCAACACAAAGAGGTATGGAGAAGTGTTGTTTCTAATCATCGAGGAAACTTCTTGAACAGTCAATTGAAGAGAACCGTCACCAACGAATAGAAGAACTCTTGGAGATGATTCCAATTCCTCAGCTGCAGTTACAGCACCAAAGGCACATCCCACCGAATAACCAATTGATCCCCAAAGGACCTGGGAGATACCATACACTTCATCTGGGAACTTTGTTTGAACGATACCAAACGAGGAAGTACCCGTCTCAGTGATGACGATATCAGAAGGTCTCAAAAATGAGGAAATCCTAGTCCATAACCAGTCTTGATTAATATCCAGTTCAGGATCTGCTGCCTTACGAGTGAAACTGTCCCTCTCGATCTTTTGTGGCACATAGGAAGAGACTGCCTTCTTGAGCTCAGAAGATTCCAAAAGCTTTCCCAAAACTTCCTTCATTCTAACGTTGGGGTAAACAGCATTTCTGATCTTTGTGTGATCAGAATGGAACTCTACAACGTCATTTGTTTGGAGGGAGTATGAGAACGAACCGGTGTTAAAATCACTAAGCAACGCACCCAAAGAAAGAACCAAGTCGGAATTCTCAACAGCCTTTTTAACATGAGGGTACGACAAATTTCCCACGTAAACACCAACGTATCTCTCATCAGTTTCATTGATTTTCTTTGTACCTTTAGCCATAGGGGTTGTTGCAAACTTAAACTTAGTCAACTTGATCAATTCACTGGCCTCTTGGTTGGCATTGTGACGTCCACAGCAAGCATCAACAATAATCACAGGGTCCTTTGCCTTCTCAATCAAACTGACAACGGTCTGGATAACTTCATCTTGTGCTGCTGGGTCATTCTTTGGAAGCTCCAAATCCAATGGCTTTGAAAGTCTAGATTTGGGGACAGGAGCATCGACTAAACTTGCGGGGAAACCAAGATAAGTTGGACGTTGGTCAATAATGGCACGCAGAATCATTCTATCAATTACATCCACTCCTGTTTCAGCATCGGTGATCACTTCGCTTGCTTCAGTGATATGAGAGGCAACATTGCGGAACACATTGAAGTCACCATTACCCAAAGTGTGGTGCAACAAGAGCTGTTTCTTTTGAGCCAGTAAGGAAGGAATGCCTGCAATATGCAAGACACCAACGTGTTCTGCATATGAACCTGCAATACCGTTGGTCGCACTTAATTCTCCCACTCCGAATGTGGTGACCAAAGCGGCCAAACCTTGTCCGTTTGGACGAGTGGCACCTTTAACTCTGGAATAGCCATCCGCGGCATAGGCTGCGTTCAATTCATTTGCACAACCTTTCCATGACAAGCCGTCGACTTCCTCGACCTTGTCAAGCATGGTCAAATTGAAGTCACCTGGAACTCCAAAAATGGAGTCTAAACCAACAGGTTGTTGGTGAAGTCTCTCAAAGAGATATCTAGCTAATGAAATTGTATCGGACATTTTATTTTTGTTTGGTGGAGAATTGAAATTTTTGGTTAATTGGCATGAGTTTATATACTTCTAACGGTTGAAGGCTACGGAAGCCTGTATGTACATTGAGCAAACAACTTACGATTCAGGGGGCACGCACTACATGTACATCATTAATAATAACGCTCCACAATGTTCCACATAGTCATGCCCAATCAGTAGGGTTATTCATCTCTCTCAAGTGCATACATAGTTCTAACGGTTTTGATGAATATGACACATAGTTGTGGTGACTGTGTATTGATGATCCCTGTAAGACTTAACGTCGCTATGCTTCTGTCCTAGATTCCCCACACGGCTACAGATATACGTGAGTACTCCAGTCGCACAAAAAAACGTCTAGTCCTTAAGTCCGCGGAGTTGGAAGAAACCTCAACTGATCCATTATGCTTTAAAAATTATGCGTAAACCACCTATACTGTGAGTTAGAGATTTGTGTTAAACGCATGGACGTCATTGCCTCAATATTTTCTCATAGTTGATTAATGCATGGCATAATATCAGAGGTAGGGAATGACACCACACGAAATGCTCTGAGTCCTGTAAACGAATAACCGCCGCCACCCCGAAGAAGATTCTGCATATCTTGCAATGCCTACAGATTACAAATGCGGAAGTATGCGCTTGGAGGGATTTAATAACAATAGTAGGATAATCCGATCCGTGTTTACACGATCTACGGTCACACGTTATACAAGTTTTCAATAGGGGTCACATATTTGTATTATTAATCAATTGCTAGAGTCCCAAATACTTTCATCGACAAAGTAAAGCCAATTGAATCCATTCCACGACGATAGTATTCCCACTGCAGTGTATACGCTGATTATCATGAGGTTTAAAAACTCAAGTTTTTGAATGATTTCGAACTTGTATTTAAACAATTCCATTAGGGTAACGAACAGAAACATTGGGATTAACCCAAGGATGTAAAGATTTGTCACCCTTTCAAGCAGGAAAAAGTTCGACTCTCTGGAAGCCAATTGACTAGGTACTCTTACCACCTCACGGAATTGAAAGTAGTAGACAATATACCAGAACAAGGTATAGATTACTTTTATTAGCCATTCTTCGGAGGTGTGAATAAGTGGGAAAAGTGAAACATACCCACAACTTGTCAAGAGGTTGTATGGGTTCAAAAGGCGTTTGTCTCTTGTCACGAGGAAGGTGAGAGGGAATATTATTATAAGGACTGCTTTTTCGTGAACATGCCAACCAAATAAAAATGATGCATATCCACAGAGAGTTAACGAGCCAATGAATCTCTCGTATGTTGGTTGCAAAAACAAGGGAATAAGTGCCATACACTGGTAGAATAGAGTGAGTAAAAACGTTAGCTTTGGTGTAATAGTAGGCAAAATCAAGAATTCAATATCGCCCACAATTCCTCGTGTTGATGAACTCAACATTTTTTTATTTTTCAACAACAGTGGGTCAAACTTGAAGATCTTTTGAAGTGGTAACCTTGAGATGTTAATTTTTTGGTAAATCTGAATAAGAACACGGTCCAAGAATGAATAGAGTGCCCAGATGTTTGGTGCCCAATAAGCGTGAGTCAATCCTCTGCTGAAAGGAAATAATCTTTCGATGAGGTTTGGAATGACATTATAATATATGAAAGGGCCAAATGCCACAGTGAAGACGGCGATAACGACACTTCCTAACTTGAGGAGGTTCATCCATTGTACCATCTTAACAGCATTGAGTAGAAAGCTTTTCTTAGGATCATAACTCAAATTAAGACAATAAGCCCTTAGTAAGTAGACAAACACGGCTGGGGCCAAATACAAGTATATGTGTTTGAAGCATAACAAAACACTAAACCAAAAGCCACACCATAAGTACTTATGAAGTCTTACTGAATTAATCATTAAGACGAGCAATCCATACATCATTCCATTGTATTGGAAATGAATATGATCAATTATGAGCAATCCTGGCGAGAGGACTAAGCTCAGGGCAATGACAAATGCTCGGTTTGCCGCAATGCTGGATTCGCTAGTGGAAACGAACCAATCACACGCCAAAAACAACACTATCTCACTCGCTATCACCGAAAATCTTTGAAAGAAAATAGTTGGTAAGCCATACAAGCCTTTCTCCACAATGGAGAGACAGCCGTCCACAACCACAAAGTCAGGAACCAAGTGAGAAAGAACCCATTCGAAATAAGCAAAGAATGGTGGATAATCAAGAGTCCACTGAGATGTGTTTTCAATATACCACTTCGCGATGGGCAAATTGTAAGTAATTGCTAACCAATTGCGGTGAACATCAAAATCTGTCGAATGGTACCCAATTGAGAGAAGGATCTTCAATGCAAGAGAAACACACCAGATATTGAAAAGAGAATGCTTCTTTATCGTTTTGTTAGCACTGTTCTGCTTCGCCCGGGTGACTTCTGTCATGCTTGGGAAGCGTTGTTAATGTTCAAGGAATTTAGCACTGTGGTTAGTTGGCGCGATTACATGCAATCCACGGGCCTTAGACTGTTTTAACGTAGAGAACGAAAAGACATTAGATTAACGAGAGGGATGGCAAAAAACAAAATAGAGATTCGAATCTCTGGCCACATATTTTTATTTCAATGGTGATTAGAAACCACATATTCATTGCTTCTATTATGGACGCTATAGGTCATTTATCCTGAGGAACGCCTGAGTGGGTAAACACGAAAGGTAGGTTCAAGAAAGCGTTCTCTTGACCTTTTCAGTTTTTTGAACGGTTTTTAGTTTAAGAGGTATTGAATTGTCTATTCATTTATTCTCCATTAGATTTGAATGATGATATTTTTCAGTAATTGCAAAATTGAAAAAAAAAAATAGATCGTGTAAACGAGCAGTTGAAAAGAGTCAGTTAGCAGCAAATGTATCAAGTTATACGACAACGATACTTGGTTAATAACGACCTTACCTTAAAGTCCGGGAATGAGTTTGACTGCAAAAGCGTGTGGACAGAATTCCAGCGACGCACCAGTGCATCCAATGTATGAGTGGCAGCGAAACGTACGATCTAATAAATCCCATATTTCGCCACAATCAATGTTTTCAGATCTATTTGGAAAGTCTCATCCAGCATTGGAGGAAATCAATGAACCTATCTCTCCTGAACAATTGAAGGTTCTTAGAAACCAACTTGAATCAGAGCACCCACCATCTGCACAATCCCAATTTAACTACTCATGGGGTCTTCTCAGATCTGATAACCACAAATCACAGCTACAAGCACTTGAGATATTGGCTGCTTTATACAGAGATGAGCCGTCTTTAAGACGCGAATCATTGTACTATTTGGCTCTTGGTAGTATAAAGGTGGGCGAGTACACAAACGCTAGACGGTACGTGAATGCGCTACTTGAAAAAGAACCGCATAATACTCAGTTCAAGGCCTTGAAACAAGCGGTAGATGATCAAGTAACACAAGATGGACTTATCGGATTGGGTATCGCTGGTGGTGTTTTGGCAGTTGGGTTTGGTATCATGGGTGCTCTTGCAAGAAAGAAAAAGTGATTGATCTTGAAATTGATTCTTATATTCTTTTATATGTATATTCATATATCTTAGGCAAAACTTTCGTTACTTTTTGACAAAAAATGAACACTTATGGAATATTTATTTTGTTGTAGACTTCCTCTGTAGAGGTGCAAAATGGAGAACTGAAGATAAAGCGCGGCACTGTCTTTCTTGATACTCTCCAATTCGAATGGATGGTGACGACAACACTTTGGGGAACAGAATTGCCCAGGCCGTTGTATCTGAATTCGAAAATCTCAATTTAAAATCAGGGAAACCTACTATAAGATCAAATGGTGTATCTGAGTGGACTGTCCTTGCTGGGTTAGTTGCAATTGAGAATGACAAATTGTCAGTATTGTCTCTTACAACAGGTGTCAAGGCAATGCCTGATGAATGCAGAGCGTATTCTCTGGGTTGGATTGTTCATGACATGCATGCAGAGATTCTTTGTCTTCGTCTATTTAACTGGTTAATTCTAGAACAGATCAAATTGATGGAGAACAACGAAACTACAGCATCCATATTGGAGTTATCCGACAATGACACACCTCAGAAATATCGATTACGAGCTGGTATTCAACTAGCATTATATGTGTCAGAGCCTCCATGTGGTGATGTCTCCATGGGCCTTCTCTCAGCTTATGGAGTGGCATGGAGTGGCGATAGGCCACTGTCAAAAAAGCAGAAGCTCAACAGAGGACGGGAGAACTTTGATCGCCTTGGTGTTGTCCGAACAAAGCCAGGTAGAGCAGATAGTAAAATAACGTACTCAAAATCATGCTCTGACAAGCTCTGCTTAAAGCAGGCAACAGGGATTCTAAATTGCATTTCAAGTTTGCTTGTTGAGCCGATATATTTGAAGTATTTGGTGATTCAAAAGGAGAAATTCTCTGAAGTAGATTTTACTCGTTGTTTCAATAAACGGCTTGGTCCAATAACTACTGAGATACAACCAATTGAAGCACTTAAATTCACTCACGATGGTTATCAATTCCACAAGCAGGAAGCATCTGTTCCTCTGCCTTTGAGTTTACTATACTGCCCTCTAACAGCGACTCATCAGGTTCTAAATAATGGTGTTAAAAACGGATGTTATGTGAAGAAGAAACCTCCGAAACCTTCAGGATCAAGTTTTATTTGTAACCGAAACCTCTATGCTCAAGCAAAAAAATATTTACCTATATTTTCGAGCTACGATGATTTGAAAAAGTCCAATGAGAATCGGGAAGTAATAAAGACTCGTGTGAAGAAGCAACTAGGAGCATGGCCGCCGACGTCAAATGACTCTTTCCTGATATCAGCATGACTGTACGCTAAACTTGGTTCCTGCAATTCCTCTCGTATAGCATAGTCATATCTAATCTGATTCAGAAGCACTGCCGTCGTCTTCGTCTTCTTCTTGTTGTGCATCAAATTGTCCTGGGCCAGCAGCAGCAGCATACTCTGCACTTTCTAACAAATTCCGGAGCTTTCCATTATCCTTAACATAATTTACCGGCTTTAGTCCATGTTTATCAACCACCCTGGGGTCAGAACCTGCGTCTATCAAGTTGTCGATTATGAAGTATCCATACTCAGGCTCTTCATTGGCGTACCGAACAGCCAAATGTAACGGGGTATCACCCTCCCTGTTCAAGGGATCTATTTCAACACCTTCAATGTCTAGGACCATATCTATAAATTCCCAGTTTCCTAGCAGAGTTGCGATGTGTAGAGGAGAGTTGTTGGTTATCACCTCTTTGGTTTCGTTTACTAATTTGGAGATCTTTCCATGATCTTGGTTCAATTCGCCAATAATTTCCTGTAAAAGTTCGGTATTGTTTCTTCTAGCACACTCTAAAATTTGTTCCGAATAGGACGCACCATCAATGTCTGTTCCAGTTGTCATTGTGTCTCGTTGCTTGGTGCTAGCTATCGGAAGCAGATAGGCTATGGCGATACTAGGTTCCGAGAAAGGTGTGCGGGTTTTTTTTTTTGGCCTATAACTGATCCAGTGAATAGAACAATCTACGTACCGATTGCGTCGTCAAAAGCAAGTAAAAGAGTAAGTCCTGATATTGCTCATGGCTGTTTTTATCTTTTGTAACTCTGCTTTATAATCCCGTTTTTTAAGTAATTGAATAAGCATATTCTATTTAATTAACGGCTATTGCCAATACTTTTGCTGGTTTTTGGCAGTTTTACTGCATTATTGCTACTTGAGACACAAGGGAATACTAACAGAAAAAACATACTACAGCCACACACGTAAATATACTGAGAAGCATAAAGATACAATGTTTACATGTGATATGATTATAAGACGCTTTCTCTCTTTTGACTTGCGACAAAGTTGGACTCCATGTCCATTGAGAACAAAGCAGTGACGTGGAATGCAGATATGACTGTCGCGGAACCATTTAAGCGTGCGCAATCTAACACCTGATATCTTTCAGCAAAGTAAAACATGGTTAAGGCTATCATCGCTCCATCTATCCTTGCATCCGATTTTGCAAACTTAGGATGCAATTGCCACAAAATGTATGACTCAGGCGCTGATTGGCTCCATATCGATGTTATGGATGGTCATTTTGTTCCCAACATCTCCCTTGGACCACCAATCATTTCAAGTTTAAGAAAGGAAATTCCCAGAGCATCAGAGAAGACCTTCTTTGATTGCCATATGATGGTTCTGGAGCCTGAAAAATGGGTCCCTGAAATCGCAAAAGCTGGCGGTGACCAATACACCTTTCATTTTGAGTCTACCAAAGATCCAGTGGGTTTGGTGAAATTGATCAAAGAACACGGGTTGAAGGCTGCATGTGCTATCAAGCCTGGTACCCCAGTTGACGTTTTATTCGAGCTTGGTCAATATTTGGACATGGCTTTAATTATGACCGTGGAGCCTGGTTTTGGAGGTCAGAAGTTCATGGCAAACATGATGCCTAAAGTTGAGCAGTTGAGGCAAAAGTTCCCTCAATTAAACATTCAAGTCGACGGTGGCTTGGGAAAAGAGACTGTCCCTGCTGCAGCAGACGCAGGAGCAAATGTGATTGTCGCAGGAACTTCTTGTTTCACTGCTCCAGACCCTGTTGTTCTTATTGATTTCATGAGAGAGACTGTTAACAATAGCTTGAAGGCTAAAGATTACTATACCGAGTAATTAGAAAATCCATTCTCACATCAGTTACAAAAGAATATACACTCGTGTGTATGCTACTGTTTAGCATATCATTTTCTGTATACTTATATTTCCATTACTTACAAACAAGCCCAATTTGATGAAATTCCTAGTTAGAATGCCTGAATACCAATA
Organism: Clavispora opuntiae; assembly: GCA_030574075.1. NCBI lineage: Eukaryota > Fungi > Ascomycota > Pichiomycetes > Serinales > Metschnikowiaceae > Clavispora > Clavispora opuntiae. The sequence continues at coordinate 95,437 of JAJMEJ010000005.1, forward strand.
GTGGTTCCCTCGCCCAGAACATTCATATCAAACTTTGCCGACACGTCGTCCTCAACAGCGGCCCAAAGAGCCTCCTTTACCTTAGCCAACTGAGACTTAGGCTTCAGAGTAGATTCTCTCTTAGTAGACATATCCACATCCACATCCATACCCTCCTGTTGAGCGGCGATATCAATGTTCAATAGTTCATTTCTCTTGGCAACATATCTCTTGTTACGTTCGATCTTCTTAGCTCTCTTTTTGGATAATGTAGTGGTTGTTACACCGCTTCCTTGTGGCTCCAATTTGCCGCTGTACAATGCCAATGCCTTTGAGTCAGTTGGTCTTGGAGCAGTATTTTGGTTATATCTGCCAGCAGAAGATCTGGTTGGAGCTGATGTGCGGGAGGCTCTCTTTTTTGAGATGGCATCACTATGATTAGCCCTGTTTATTTTCCCCTTTGGCTTGTTGACAGAATTTCTGGTTGGCATTGTGTTGGTTGGAATCTGGGCCTGAGATGAGGAGGAAAATTATCTAGCGAAGAGCTGCGCAACTAATATACAGGTCCTTGACTAGAGATACGCTACTGAAATCCAAACAGGATTAGTCTGCCAAAATGTTCTATGTCCTTTTTGAAAGAAAAAAAAAACATGCAGAGTACAATTATATCACTTGTTCAGATACGAAATTAAAGACCACCTTTGATTTACTGTGAGCCTTTGTTTGCCGGAGTTGAAAAAAAATCTCCCGGGGGTGAGTCGAACACCCGATCTCAAGATTACAATTCCATTACAGTCTCGCGCCTTAGCCAGCTTGGCCACCGAGAGGAGATATGATAAATAAACTAGAATTAGAAATAGGAGCAACTGTAGCTAAGGGGAGTTTGTTGTAACAGCATAATTGTAATGAAAACTCATCAGTGATACCTGACGCTTCGATCCCGGACCTCTTACGTTAATAACTAAGAATTGGGTATGGGCGTTTACATGTCGATCGCAAGCTGTAACACTGAACAAAGTAAAAAGAAGAAAAAAGAAGATCACATACAGTATAAGTTTAAATAACAAAGACAATAGTACTCCCTACACCACACTTTTGTTGGTTATGAGGGTCTTGCCCGTCCAAACATGTGCACTGTTTTGCATGGCATTATCGAAAACAATTTAAGGCTGGAGACGCTCGCATATTTTTGACCAAGAAACCCCCACTTAATTCGAATAACGTATTTGTAACACGTTTCTGAAAAGAGCTACAAGTAAATGAACAATGCATTAGCGAAAATATTGGTTCCGATTCAGGTAACATATGAATGTGCAACTTAATTCTTTTCCTAACTAGGAAATAATCAAGTGCGCATATTGTCGGGACGCGAAAAGGATTGTGAAAGAGGCGGTTTCCGAGAACGCCATGCTTGTTCCCCACAAAGATATAATGATAGTATAAATAGTACTGTAGATTCTTTTTTTGATTTATTTCAGAGTTAACTACCAACACAATGAGAGTCCTTGCTGTTGCTTTAGCTGCTATTCCAGCTGCCCTCGCTGCTGATGTGTCTTCTGCCTTAGCAGAATATTCTACGATCGCAAGTACTGACACCGCTGCTCAAGAGTCTTGGCTTTTAGGCTTCTTACAAAATAACTCTGGTGCTTTTCTGGGAACTGATGTGCCTGATGCCAGTGACATCGAGTCCTTTAGCTTCCCAACTACTCTTGATTCCTCGTTGGAAGCTGTTCTTGCTTCTATCACCGCAAGACTGGCAGGAAGTGTGTCCGCCTCTGTAACAAGTTCAGAATCTGATTCTGCTGCGACCGGGTCTGTGTCCAACTCTGGTTCAGCATCTGAGACTGGTTCTCATTCTGGAGCAGAGAGCAGTGCTACTGCTAAATCTGGCTCCAGCTCAGGGTCCGTTACAAGTGCGGCTAGTAGCGCTGCATCATCTGGCAGCTCCAGCGCTACTGCCTCAGGTAGCTCCACTTCTAACAATGACGCAGCCCAACAGAATGCTCCATACTTCGCCGTGAGCGCTTTTGTGGCTGGATTGGCTGCCGTTTTGTTGTAAGCAGTCGGCTCATGAGTAAGGTTCTGGGGTCAATTAATTTGGATAGATAAAATTCTTATATGCTGGTGAGTTTCGTACCGCAAAGACATATACTGTCGTATCTAAAATGAATTCTATCGAATGATATCTGTTTTGTTCTTCTGTATGGATTAGAACTTGTAGAGATCGATGCTTTAAGTTATCCAAGGGTTTATATTTCCCCCGAACCCAAAGCAAAGAAACCAACTATATGTGCATATTCCGAAGATTATTTCTATTTAAGCTGAACTAGTCAAGTTCATTCAAAAAGTTTGGATTATGAGAAAGTTTCATCTTGAACTTATCCCACCAATTATCAAATGCTTTCATAGGAACTTTTCCGGACCCGTCAATAAAACTTCCCAAGTAATTATACGCGTGCTTCACAATCTTGTTGGCAAGAGCAGCAATATCACTAGGAGCCTCAGGAGCACGAGGGGTTTGACTTGCCGGTAGTATTGTTTTAACCTTCTGTTTTTCTTGTTGTAGAAGAAGCTCAGCTTGAGCAGTTGGTTCGATTGCGATACCGATATTTAGCACGACATTGTTTGTATCAGCAGCAACATCATCGTTCATTGCATCGTCATCTGCAAAATATGACAGATTCGTTTGTTTCAGAATGCCATTATTGAGTTTGAAAATTGCTGAAGCCTTATTTGCATTAATTCCTCCAAGTAGCCGGAAGTCGGGTGAGTCAGGTAACTGAAAATATACTAAAGCAGTATAATTCGGGTCTGAGAGTTCTGTCTGTGGGAGGAGGAAGATTGCTATGTGGTTGATATTAGCCGCATTATCAAATGTGAACACCCATTTTGTTGGCTCAACCTGTTGTGCCAATTGCATTGGTCTTCCAGAACATACGGCACCAAACATTGTATAGAAGAAATGATTCCAGCTGTCTGTGATAGCACTAAACGAAGTTGGGGCTAACACTGATATGTGATAGTGTGGGAAGGTTACCCGCCCACGACTTCTTCATTACTCTAGAAAATTCGCGGCTCTTCCCTCAGCAGTTGTTCACTAGGACTGCTTCCATGACTCTTTCCACAATGGCTTGTGATTTAGTCATGAAGGCTGGATGGCTAAGAAAGTGGGCTTTCAGACCAGGTTTGCTGTAAAGCATGTCTGATCCCTTGATTGCTTACTGATACTGTCGTCCTATATTGATGACGTTGAACATATTTTCCATCTTTGAGCTAAGATGTTCCACATCTAATGCATTAGATGAATATGGGAAAGATACCTCGCTACATTTGTACTTCGATCAAGACCCTCTTTTGCTCTCTTTCCTCCTTTTTTTCATTTTTTTTTTTTTCTATTTTAACTGCTCTCTTCCTTTGTTTTCACTACGAGCCAAGTAGTGGCCAATCCACAAGCCATTTTCATGACCTTGTCACTTCCGTCGTAGATTTTGTTAAGATAATTATAAGTCACATCACCATCGTCTTTTGTCTTTCCACAGTTACCATGTTCCCCCCAACCCCAGGCGTATACAGCATTGGATTCAGTCAATATGACACCATGTTCACTGCCAACTTCGAAATCAATTATAGGTTCTGGCGACTGGTACTGGAAAAGCTGTCCATGTGAATTATTACCCACTGATGCAATTTTGTAGGATCCATTTTCAATGTAACTATAATGGATAGAAGACCACATTGATTTTGCTTTGACTGGAGCGATGTTAATATCGAGCGGCTCTTTCCCAATCACTCGGATAGTCTTATCCACTAGTAAAGACCGATCTCTCCCTAAAGAGAAAGAGCTACACGTCTCATTCAATACTTGGGGTACCCATAATTGTGCGACTGTTTTCGAACGGCCACGAGAGTCGAACACTTGTTCCTGAGGTCCCAATTGATTCTTTCGGCTTGCACCCCATCCACACATAACACCATTTGCAAATTTCACCATAACATGATTAATGGACAGATCCAATGCAGTTACTTGTTCGCGTGCAACACAGGAAGGGAATGTGACCTTTGAAAGAGAACGTGTTTCTGTCACTGAATCACCCAAGCCCAATTCTCCTTTTGGCCCATAACCACAAGTGTATATAGTATTATCGGCAGAGCAGAGCACCGAGAATTCCCAGCCTGCGGCGATATACCGCCAGGTTCCTTCAATCCGTGTGAATGTGTTCAAAGATTTCGGTTCTAGAATACCACATTGCCCATATTCGTTATTCCCAGCCGCATATAGATGGCCATTCTCCATCAAGATGAAGGTATGGTTTCCACCACATGCAATAGATTTAACAGTAGAAGCCAATTCCGCTTTTGGGATAACTACTTGCTGAAGGGTATCAAAATCATTGTCAGTGTTTAATCCAAGCTGATAACTTCCGTTCGATCCACATGCAAAGATCTTCCAAGTCATAGTGATCAATTGAAAGACTGCACGGAAATATTTAGTACTCCCGCACTCTCAGCAACCATATGTAACCATCTAGTAATCAGTACTTGAACTGCAGTTCTTTTCCATCTCAATTCAAATGTATCAGCCTGTCAGAGTAAATCAGAAAATAAAGCAGTAATATGAAGTCAACTCGTAACTGCTAAACCGGATCATTGTTCCACAGTGAAGCTATCCGCGTTGTGATGCCCAACATCTAGTATCAAACAATAAAACGTAAAGGATGCGAGAGCCAGATCCCTTATGGGATCGTTTTCTAATATGTTATGGTATTTACATATGAAAGTCATTTTATGATAGTAGAGACAAGTTTTAGTAGAGCCATGTACGCGTCTACAAATACCGCTTGTCTTATACGCGCTTCCATAGGAAAAAAAAGCCAGCGCCTACTCTTCACTTTTAAGGGTCAATAACATGACTCAGCCTAACGAAACACCGAAGAAGCCGAATGTGCTACAGGTCCCTAGTTCATCTCCTATTGCTGTGAGATCCTCTCCGGTTTCAAATCATTCGATTCCCCCAAGCCACACTCGATCTGCCGATGAGAAACACAAGGATGAGATGCGCAAGAGGTTTTATTCCCACAAATATTGGCCCATACTTAGCAAACAGTTCTATTACTTGAACGAAGCAGAAATATTTAAAGCTATGGTAAAGGGTAAAGGCAATTTACGTGATATAAGTCAGTGGCTTGCGGAGAATCATAATCTAGATAAGCGGATGCAACAGTATGATAGCAACTTAAAACGAGAAAAGTTGGCAGAAGAAGAACAACACAAAAAGGAGCTTTTGCAAAGAACCATGAAGCAGCAACAGCAACAGCAAGAGCAGCAACAACAATTTGAAGAAGCGAGAAGTAGGGCAAGTGCTGCTGCAATGGCATCACACCGTACGGAGGCTACTCTGGAGGTTAATTCTCCAATAACCGATTTCAAAGACGACGACGAAGAAGAAGAAGATAATATGCCTGTCAATATTCCAGGAAAGGCTCGTCAAAAGAGAAGCTTGTCAGCTGTAGGAGCTGCTGTGGCACCTGATACCAAGATCCAACTTCTGAAGCCGAAGGTTTCTATTTTGGAGAAATATAGAAACAGACAACAAGCTAAGATTGACACGATGTTAAAACCAAAAGTTGACATGGAAGAACGCAAAAAGCGAAGATTGATTAGAGCCAATGACATGTACATGGCTACATCGGACTCTTCGCCAGTATCTACAGCATCACCTCAAGCAACTTTGGACAGCCCAGGCACTCTAACGTCTATTTTCGGATATAATGAGGATGAAATTCCTAGATTGAAAACAGGAGGTAAGTCTCAATTGAATGGAGACATTGATGAATTGGAGATACTTGAGGAAAGAATCAAAGAAAACAGGAAAAAGAAAAAGGGATCCCAAATCGTCCATAGTGACGATGAATTGGAGGATGAAGTCTTTAGTGATGATATGTCTGGTGAAGATGACGAGCAGTTGTATTCAAATGGTCTCACTTCCATCGACGGTCAAATCTTGGACTTTTTGAATCATGCTTCAACCGAGGATATTATTGATATCTGCAATATTCAACCACATGTTGCAGACAATTTAATTTCTAAACGACCATTCAAGACGATTTACGATGTTTCTGAGGAAAGATTTGAGGAGGCGACTCCTGAACCAGATACCAAGAGAAGGAACCAAAGAAAGACGATGGGAATGAAGATCATCGAGAGTACTGAGTTTAGTTTGAAGGGTTACAAAGCTGTTGATTCATTGGTTAAAAAGTGCTCTGAATACGGTACTCTTATTTCCAAACAAATGGAGTGTTGGGGTGTGAAGGTTACAGGAGAAGGTGAATTAGATATGATTGATGTCAATGTGGACGAGAATGATGTAGAAGAAGAACTGGATGATATTATTACGAGGTCACGAAGTCTTCCTTACGTCAAGAACAAACCAGCTCTACTTGCCCCAGACATCGACCTTAAAACATATCAACAAGTGGGTATTAACTGGCTTAACCTATTATATCATCACAAATTGTCTTGTATCTTAGCTGATGAGATGGGTCTAGGTAAGACATGTCAAGTTATTTCTTTCATGGCGCACTTGAAAGCCTCTTCAGACAAATCGCGTGTACATTTAGTCGTGGTACCTTCATCCACTCTTGAGAATTGGCTTCGAGAATTTGAAAAATTTTGTCCTGATCTAATTGTGCAAGCTTACTACGGTTCACAATTGGAGCGTGAAGATTTAAGATATGAGTTACAAGAAATGAACTATGACGTCTTGGTCACGACATATAATTTAGCAACAGGATCACCTGCTGATTTTAAGTTCTTAAAAAATCAGCATTTTGACATGATCGTATATGATGAAGGTCACATGTTGAAGAATTCAAACAGTGAGAGATACAACAAATTGATGAGATTGAAGGCTGATTTCAGATTATTATTGACAGGTACGCCTTTACAGAACAATTTGAAAGAGCTTGTTTCCCTTTTGGCATTTATGCTTCCCGGATTATTTGTTGAGAAGCGTGAAGACTTACAGGGTCTATTTAACAAAAAGGCAAGTGTTGATTCCAATAGGGACTACAACCCACTTTTATCACAACAGGCTATTAATAAGGCAAAAACAATGATGACACCATTTGTTTTGCGGAGAAAGAAAGCACAGGTACTCAAATACTTGCCAGGTAAACATCATGAGATAGTGAAATGTAAAATGACTGAAAGGCAAAGGACTATTTATGATGAATACATTGCACAGGGAAAAGCCACTAAAATGGAGAGAGAGAGAAGAAAGAAACTAGGCGGAAAGGAATCCACGTCCGCCACACAGAGCCCAATACCTTCCTCTTCTAATGTAATGATGTCTTTAAGAAAGGCATCGATGCATCCACTTCTTTTCAGAAGAAATTACACTGACACAAAGATAAAAGAAATGGCCAAGAAAATTATGAAGGAACCTGAATATGTCAGTGCCAATCGAGCGTATATTGAGGAGGATATGCTGGTGATGAGTGATTACGAGCTCAATGCTCTTTGTGAAAAGTTTCCAAAGACACTTGGCTCATACATTTTGGAGGAAAACAAATGGCACGATAGTGGGAAAGTGAAGGCCTTACTCGAAATTGTTTTAAAGGTGATAGAAAAGAAAGAGAAAATATTAATTTTTTCATTATTCACTCAAATGCTTGATATTCTCCAAAAAGTGTTGAGTTTTTCCAACATTACATTTTTAAGGTTGGATGGTCAAACTAGCGTGGACACAAGACAAGACATCATTGATCGGTTCTGTGATGATGAAACCATCCCTGTATTCCTCTTATCTACAAAAGCTGGAGGGTTTGGTATCAATCTAGTAGCTGCTAATAATGTCGTAATTTTTGACCAATCTTTCAATCCTCATGATGACAAACAGGCAGAGGATAGAGCCCATCGTGTTGGACAAACAAGTGAAGTTTTAGTAACCAAGCTCATTTCAGAAAACACCATAGATGAAAACATTTTGATGCTCGCAGAGAACAAATTGCAGTTAGATGAATCGATCAGCAATGAGAGCAATGAAACTAAATTCGAAGAGAAAGCTTCTTCAATGTTTGAGAAATTGCTTTTCGGTTCTTAGTGGATATGCATGCACTTTTCCATGATCCCGGACTGCCTACAATTAGTAATGCGGAAAGAGCACCTTTACATTTGAATTTGCATTTTATATAGAACACATCAGCTATCATAGAAATAACAATGTTAAGAAGACTAGGTCGTCGTTCTTTCGAACCACGTTCGTTCGGCCTTCGTAACGGTCTCCGCTTGAATCTATTCAGGAATCTTTTCATCCAGACTTCGGAAACGCCAAATGAGAACGCATTAAAATTTCTTCCTTCGATGAACATATTGAAGGAAAATGAAACCAGAGAATATCTCAGTGGTAGAGAAGCTGCAGAGAGCCCCTTGGCTTTGAAGCTTTTCACCGTTGATGGCGTCAAGTCTATCATGTTGGGATCTAACTTTATCACGGTTGAGAAAGCCGCTGATGATACAGACTGGTCAGTGTTGAAGCCCGAGATCTTCTCAATTTTGACCGAACTCTTGACTAACGGCACACCTGTTATCACAGAGGAAAATCTCCTATCCACAGATATGCAAATATCTGAGGATGATGATGAAGTTGTGGCGATGATAAAGGAGTTGATCTTCACGAGAATTAGGCCCGCGATTCAGGACGATGGTGGTGACATTGAATTTGTAAAATTCCAAGAAAATGATGGGGTAGTATACCTACGCTTAAAGGGTGCCTGTCGTTCTTGTGATTCGTCATCTGTTACTCTCAAGAATGGTATTGAGAGTATGTTAAAGTACTATATTGAAGAAGTCCAAGAAGTGAGGCCTGTTGAAGATCTAGAGGAGGAGCCAGTAGTAGAATTTGAAGCTGCTACAATCAAACCAAAAAGTCGTGGAGAAGATGCATCCCCACCATCCTTGTAAATATCACTTACTCTATATGTCTTTTCTTTAAATAGACTTTATTTGACACACTATTAACTCAAGCTTTTCTGTGTTCCTCGCTGAATCTCCTTTCAGTGAATGATGGCGACTGGACAAAGCATGGCTCATAATGATTATTTGGCGATACCTGAGCCATTACTGATTTGAAGGGAACAGACGGGAATGCATTCATTGGCAATGGAGGAGAGTACGGATAATACGAGTAATAGTATCCAAAAGGCATCATGAACTGGTTGTTTGGGACTGTATTTGGATTGGATGTACCATTTCTCTGGTTTGGTGAGTTGGTTTTCGTAGTTGTCTCCTGTCTAGGATCCATCTCACTAGGGGAAGGGTATGGCATTGGCATTAAGAAAGGATTGAACATGTAAGACTCACCCATGCTTCCAAAATGCCCATTAACGGGAGGTGAATCAGTTCTCATGTAGTGAGGTTCCATCATGAAATATGAATCATTCACCATAGGTCCATTTGCCTTCTTCTTGAACAGAGACTCATGTGGGGGATAGTAACTGTAATTTGGCATGTTACTTGTTGAATATTTCAGCTGAGACATCCTGCCATTAGAGAGAGAATGTCCATCTTTTTGAATAGCAAAGGAGGCTTGAATTAGAATGTTCGAATGATTTTTGTACTGAATTTGTTTGTTATTTGTCAAAATTATGGCACGCAACGCCATTTGAAAATCTCCGTAAAAGACAAACCCAATTTTACCTAACGGTCCATCAGATTTCTTTGAATAAAATTGTGGTTTGATAATTTTTGCCGACTTGATGCTATTAACACCAAACTGGTCCCAAAATTTGGCCCACAAATAGTCGTTGTTTTCGAATAATATTGGGAAATTATTAACGTAGACATTAGTCTCTTGGTAATTGGATCCTTTTGAATAGACACCAATTATGTCATTCTCGAAAAAGTCTGATTCAGGGTCCGCCATTGCGATTTGTAAGTCTCGTGGTGAGTTCGTAATATAGCAGCTATCACGATTCTGATAAATATGGTGGTTGTGTTTCTTTTGAGCCAAGGCCAACTTAACTGACGGCATTTTAGAAACTTTGCGAGGCTTTTCAGGCTTAGATACATCTTCCCTGATATCGTAGATATCGTCCTCCGAAAACAAAAGTATTTCTTCCAATGTTAGGTCGTTTAAGTAATATAAGCACCTCAAGACGTCCGTCATCAAACCTTTAGTATGTGTGAAATTGATGTATCCTATTTTTCTGAATTGAATATTGGTATCTTCATTTTTCACGATTGGAAAGAACACGGATTCGATTTCATGGAACAACTCCAATTTTTCCAAAATTTGTCTAAAACCAGTCAAATCAACAGATCCTCCAAAGACTTCATTCACATTTTCAACCACAATAGTATCGTACGTTGCTTCATCTGGTGATGAGTCCGGAATTGAGTTAGATGTGATGGAGATTGAACTAGCAGATGACGCATCAGATTGTGCCTGGGATCTTCCTCTTCTATTCAAGTACCGGTTGATGTAAAGAGTAGATTCATTATCAAAGGGATTGGGGGTAAGGGGCATGTTTGAAAGGAGATAATCAACATCAAGGTAATTGTCAAACTTCAATATCGCAGCCAAATGATTCGAGTCATCGTCCATTGAAGGACCGAAAAATGACACATCAGCCAAAGACTTGAATCGGGAGTGCTCATTGAAGTAATCCTGCAAGGCAATTTCTGTAGTCAATGTTCTGTTCAATCCTTTGACAAAGAGCATTCCAGGATGTGTGTTGAACTCCGAATAATCGAAGGATACACTCCAATTTCTTTCGAGTAAGTATTCCACGAGACTCGAACCACATTCATCCCGATTAGTCAGTATTTCAATAATATTAGAAGTATACCTCCATTTGACGCCGTTCAGGGATAAATAGGTTTTTAATTCTTGAGAGGTTTGAGTGCAATTAAAAGATTTAGCAGGATCAACTTTAAGTTTCAACGGCATCTCCTCTTTGGTGACGCGTATGAATGATTCATCACTTGCACCGTTTAAAACAATGTTAGTGATAGCACTCACTAAAGAGTCATTTTTAGGTGATTGGTCCAGCATTTGGGGCAATTGATCAGTCAATAACGGCTAAGGATAAGGGAATGGAGATCTCGGCGATCACGGAACGGAATCAAAAAGATAATAAAAAAAAGAAGAAATGAAAGACCAAACAATATATAAAAAACAAAATAAGATGGTTTGCAAAAGTATACTTTCTCCCGTCAGGTTTTAAGTTTGGCTACTTGGGCAAAGCTTTATAAATTGCACGTGGAGGTGGTCAACCGAAACACGCAACGGGTTAGTACAGACAAGAAAAGAAACAAGTAGCTCCTTACATAATGAGCACGTAAACTGACAGAAAAGATCCCCAAATTAGTTCTGGTGTATTGTTGATTACCGAGGCATGCTTGGACAATGGGCTAGAAAGATGCGTACGAAGGTTATACTTTGTAACGGTGGTTAGGGATGGATTCCGTGCTTTGGCTTATGCATATATGCAACTCATTTCAAGTTTAAATTACCTTAGTGAATCATTTACTGTCCATGTGGGCAAGTCATGATGGTAAATAATCGGGTTTGCAACAGAGATGGACACCAGCAGATTGGGCTGGGTCACAACAGTATATGCATAGATTCACCTCAAAACGCGCTCGACCTGCCCGTAACAGCGTAACAGCGCATGATAGCCTCAAGTCGATATGTTGCGCGAACCTTGTTCAAGCGCACCCATCTGAGGCAGACACGCACACCAACTACACACTTTTTTGTCGATGAAGTCAACCATTGAGCCCATTGGAGATCACGATTATCAGATCTCCATAAACTACAATGCTCAGCACCCTAGAGCACCAATAATGGTTTACGTAAACGAGGTGGGAAGTACTAATAGTGGAGCCTACACGTACACAATTGGCAACGGCAAGCAAACCTATTCCACCATCTTACAGCACTCGGAAAACAGCACGATCCAGGACATGACGGGCAATTTGGGGCGCATATTGGTGAAGAAATTTTCTCGTCCCGCATACGTATGGATAAGTGGTTCTTTGTCGATCGATCAATATAGTGAAATGTCCCAGTTCGTTGTTTCTCAATGCATGTGAATGGGCTCCTGGTTGCTATCTGCCGGCATCTGCCGGTTGCAGCGTTCTTTGTATTTGGTGCCATTTCTAAAATTTAGGCACTATTGAAGAATTTAGTGTATGAATTTAGACCTATCTAAATTTTAGAATATTCAGAACTAATTTTGATACTATGCTTATCCTTGAAGTTTTAGACTTCAGTTTTGGACCTCGGTTTTAGACCTCAGTTTTGGGCATGAGGACCGTTCGCAATTCTGCCACCATACACAATGGCTGGGTGTTTCATCTCGTACCTACATTGCTAGACGATCCCCATTCAAGTATTTTACCGTCCTTCGAAGACTAAGCGCATCTACGTGTACAGATACTTGCAGTCTCTATTTTTAGAGATAGTTAACCTGCCACCGGTTAGCTGTTTCCTTGTACCTAATAATATGCCCCGAAATCAGCCGATTATCGCTTCTCTATTCGATAATTTACACTACTGAAAGGGAGCTTATGGTGATTGTTCGTGGTCGAAGCTTTCTTTCTCTCTCTGCTATTGTGATTGCAAGCTAGCATGTGCAAAGCCGCCAATATGTAGGTGCAAACCCCTCGACGTCAGACTCTAATATTTTTTGTTGTCTGAATAGGACTATGGATTTCCCCCGATAGATAGACGATCGGACGCAGGTACCTGCTGGTGACGGATATTTTCAAGCTGCTCTGATATTTTTTAACTAGCACAGATAAGGAAGCCTTTTCTCTCTCTTCATCAATCAACTTCAAATCTGCATACTATCTACGATGAACAAAGCATTTCCATTAAAATTTGATGATACTACGAACTTGTTCCTATGGGAAATGCAATTGTTTGTTGCCTTACATATTCAACTATTATTACCGGTGGGATTAATGTCACTTACACCCAGTAAATGGGTGCGCCACGTAAGTAAGCATTTTGCAATCGCACCACGTTCAGAGTATGAAACATAAAGTAGTCATAAATTGCAAGGTAAAACATTGGCGGATACAGGCAGATTGAAAAGTGGGCTTAGTCACATAGTTCATTGGACTGAGGAGAGAATTCTAAGACTAATATGCCTAATAGTTCATGCCCCATACAGACTCTTTTCTTGACTTTCCAGACAGTACAGGCTAAAGGCGGGACTTCTACAGAGTGCGACATCTGACGACATTTTCATAGAGTTGATGTCGCATTACCTCATCTCAAAAAATTCACCCCATCGCATAATATCTCCTTCAAGAATGGAAATGAAACCTAGAGCCCAACCCTCTAGAAAGGGTAAGAGAGCATGGAGAAGAAATATCGATGTGGAAGATATCCAGGCTGGCTTGGAAGAGAAGAGAGAAAACGAGGTTTTGATGGGCAATGATGAGGAGTTTGTGATTGACAATGATGGTGATCAGAAATCAGCCAAGAAAGCTCGTGTGTTGAAGAGCTCTGAGATTTTGGCAAACAAGTCGAAAGTTCCTGCTATTGAAGCAAGAAAAGTCAAGCACAAGGTAAACAAAGCCAGGGCTAAGAAATTAATGGCACTTGCTGGCCGTCTGATTACTGAGAGCCTGCTAAAGACCAAAGTAGATAGAGATGGCTTGATTAAAGCATCTTCGTCCGACATCTGGGGAACTTCTGCTCCTGAAGCAGAATTACCAGAAAGTTACAAGAAGTCATCATTTGTGTCCCATTCTGCTCCTAAGAAAGCCCCAGGAACGATGTCACAGAAACCTATCGCGCTTAAGACCGAGAGACCTAAAGAAAAGGTGGTACACGGCGGAAAATCATACAATCCAGACTTGACTTCATGGAAGAAGTTGATCGAAGATGAATCTTCAATTGAAACTGTGAAGGAGATGAAACGTCAAGAAATGGAAGAACACCAGAAGAGAATCCAATACTTGATTGACACTTTGGACGATAAAGAAATTGATGATTCTGATGACGAAGTTGAAAAGGAGAAAGAGGAAGTGAAGGTTGAAGTCTCTGAAGAGGATAAGTACAGTCTTTCAATTAACGCAAAGACTGAATTGAAGATTAAGACAAAGACTCGCCGTAACCGAGAAGCAAGACACAAAGAGAGACTTGAACTTGAAGCCAAGCTCAAGGATTTAAAGAAGCAAATCAAAGATTTGACAAATTTGGAAAACATTGAAGAAGAAGTTCAAAAGAAATTGGCATCGACAAAGAAAAGGGGACCTAGAGAATACACCAAACATGGAAAATACGAGATTGGGTTTAAGCCTATTGAGGTGAAATTGTCTGATGAATTGACAAATAACTTAAGAAGCTTAAAGCCCGAAGGTAATCTCTTGTACGACCACATGTACAAATTGCAAGAGGAGGGTATAATTGAAGCGAGAATTCCTCAGGGTGCAAGGAAGAAATCAGTCAAGCTCACGGAGAAATGGAGTTACAAAGACTTCAAGTAATACTAGCATTAATGATGGAAACCTGTGTATATTAGTATATTGCATTTTGTCTCGAATCCTTTTGATTTGTAGGATAGTCATTACAAAGTGTCATAAATGCTTGTGTATTTGAATAATTATAATCATCTTGAAGCCTAACTAAAATCCCAATTTCCAGTAACATAGCCTCTGTACAATCTTTCTCTGAAGGAGAAGAATTGGTCTCTATATGGCGTCCAGTATGACTCCTTAACAATATGGGCTGTCTTGAAGTGTTCTGGAGCAATGGCCTCACTTGTCTGACCTCTCTTGGTTCCTGTTAACAAAAAGTCTCTGTCCATCATTTTCTGGTCCCATTGGTCCAAGTCGAATCTGTCATTTTTCCAACCGTTGTCCCAGTATCTTATGAAGCCGACACCGTGACCGGCAATACCAAAAAAGGCTGTCATAACAGCATAAGGCAACAAACCTTCAAATGGAACTGGCATGTCTGATACTATGTAACTGTTACTTCTAGTCGATGGTTTTGTTTGCAGGTTAATTGATTGGTTCGCGGAGCGTGCGAAAACCAATTATTTCAGTTCGCACGATCGGAACTTCGATGTATGAGAGGCCATGAGCTTCGATAGATACTTCCAAAACACCAATAGCCGTGGATTTTTTTTTCTTGAATTTATTTCAAAAGATATTAACGCTAAAGAAAAATCATTTTTCAATTAAAACTTTCATTTTTTTTTTACTTTTTCTTTTTGTTTTGTTCCTAAGGAAATTCGGTTTCTTGATACCCGACATGCACTCCATTGAGGAACCAAACGATTTCAATTAGCTAAGTATTCACCTTCCTCACGAGATTCAATTTAATTCTCTTCCGGGAGCCAGTCCCTCTATTTTGTTTCTTTATTAATCCAAATTGTCGCCCCACAATCTAATGACAAATTTTTGCATATTCACACGTAATTTCAGTTGGCCTACGCACCAAGGATGCTGGAGCATCTGTTGTGGACTTGGTCTCTCTTGAGGCACTTTCTTCAAGCAGTAGTCAATAAAATTCTTAAGCGAGTCTGACCAATAGATATCATCCTCGGGTTGATCTTCCAATCGAGGTTCGTAATCCAAAATTAGGGTCAATAACTCAATCGGACCCAACTGGGTAGATTCAGATTGCAAATGGTACGGAAACAGACCACGTGCAACTTCTAAAAGAGTAAGCCCGAGTGACCATACATCACAATTGACAGAGTACGGCTTCCCCATGATTCTTTCGGGTGCCATATAGTACTGTGTCCCCACAAACGTAGTAGCCACGGAATTGTCCACCTCTCCACTCACACCAAAATCACAAATTTTGACATTGCCAAACCTATCAAGCAAGATATTAGATGGCTTAATGTCTCTATGGATAATTTTTCGTTGGTATAAGTACGTAAGGCCAAGAAGAACCGACTCAGCGATCTTTCCTAACACCTTCTCGTTTATGCGGTTAGTAGGGTCCAATTGAATAACCCTCTTGTAAATAGCATCCAACGAACGGCCACCCATATATTCCATTGCAATACCAATCATGGACAGTCTTTGTATTATGAAGGTTCCGTAATACTTGACAATGTTCGGTGAATGACAAAGACGATTATACTGTAGTTCTCGAACAATCTGCTTTTGAATATCTGGATTAGGGTCAGCATTAATCAATTTCAATGCGAATACTTGTGATTTCCCTCGAAGAACACACTTTGAAACGCTTCCTCCGTTCCCTTCCCCAAGCTTATTAAGTTCGACAATCTGATCTGAATTAGCCAAGTCATTCCACTGATGAGGTGTCAAATGGTCAAGACTCTCCGATGGTAGACATTGGTTCATCACCTCAGTTGAGTTGGATCGTTCATCTGGGTAGGCCCGCTGTTCTGGAAACTCATTGCTGTTTGGCGTATGGTTTGGCACACAAGAGTAAGAACCATCTATCTTAGTGAAGTCAATGGGTGGAGGTTTCCGACGGGACCCATTCAGAGGCTTGAAGAAATTGAGATGCGGTACTATGCTATTGGAGTCTGATGCCAGATATGCTCCTGGATCAAGTGTTTCTCTATATTCTTGTTTGGAAGGCACAGGTGAAGGGACTTTAAGCAGTAGTGCCAGGTTTTGAGGCCGTCTCACAGGAATATTGAACATTGGACTCTGTTCAGACATATTGTGATGGGCATGAACAAAACACTAAGGATGGAAGAAAACTTTTCGGGTGTCACCTTGGAGTACTATCAAATCAGTTCTGGTTTCGCTAAGTGTGCATATATTTCAATGCGGCCTTGGCCGCGGTCTTGTTGTGTTATTCTCAAGCTTCCCAATTATTTTTTTTTCATTTTCTTCATCCTGTATTTGTAGAAAAAGGGGGCAAGTTAATGTTGTGCTCCAGGGTCGTATGGTTCGACAATATGGAAGGAAAAATCTCTTTCTGTCGATCGCTGGTCCGTAAAAGAGAAGATTATTCCACACAGGGTGTACCAAATTAAATGTGCGTGGCTTGTCATTACTATTTATACACGTAAAAACAGAAACTCTATACAAAGGGTATAAGATCATACTTTCCCATTCCTTTCACCGTGTCTTCTGACGCTTGACACTCTTTTGTTGCTTTGTACCCGATGCAGCCCGACGTGTTGGTTTCTTTGGCTTAACTGCTTTGATAAGTTTGTCTTTCTTAACATCAATGGAGTCGCTATCATCTGCCACAACTTCTTCATCATCCTTCACCGTATCATCTTCAATAACATCTTCGAAGTCAACATTTTGTTTGCTAACACCAGCCCCCACTGAATTTCCTGTCTTGTAAACTGCAATTGGGTGTGATGTGGCATTGTAGTTTCTTGTAAATGTCGATTTGACATCCTTAGGAATATCTTTCAAAACCGCAGGCCCATTGCGTAGTCCAACACCTAAATCAATCAAGTTATCCCAATCATCTTTACTCAAATAGTAATAGTCCATGACATCAATCACTTTTGCAACACCTTCTTTTCCATCATGGATCAACGGTTCAGACAATAGCTGACTAAACACGGGAACGTACTCTAATCTCAACTCTGTTTTACTGGTTGATGTTCTCATTCGTGTATGGTATTGGAGTTCCTGGAGCATTCTCTGGTACTTCATAGTCTTGGAGTTATTTCCTAGCCAAGATGTAAAGGCTGTTCTGCCAACTAAGCGCCCATTAACCTCCTTTGCAGGGATAACAGTCGACATGACAGCATGGAACGGCAATAAACTCCATTGTTGCTCACTCGATCTGATAAGTGAGTTGATTTGATCGGATTGACTTATTGCGTCAGCTGCAGCAGCGACCCTTTCCAAATGCTCTTTTTGGGAGCTAACTGAAGGGATGCACAGAAGATAATTCTCCTGAATCATTAGCGGAGTGAAATCGATATCATTAAAGTATAACTCAATTTTATCATTCAATGAATGTCTGGCATTTGGATTGAATACGTTCCCACCAAGTAATTGCAGAACAATTGCAAATGGTTTAAGCATTGTGTGCTTCTTCCAGCTGTCAGAAATGGCTTTGGAATTATCATGACCAATGGCCTTTTGAGTCTTAGAAACTGTCGACATCAAATTTATAATCTGTCGTATATCGTTCCCCGTAGCTTGTACCAATTGTCCAATAACAGAAGGATCTAACTTAATTTTTTCTCTGAATGCAATAGTAAGCAATCTTGATTTCATTTCCATCTCACTTGGCCGTCTGAACGGAAGATCGTATGTTACATTATCGAATGTCCTCATTTTAGGGAGACTCTTGTCGTTGCAAATTAATATGATTGGCATCTTTGTGATACGACAAAACGCAGACAACGCACCAGCACCACCGTGATCACCACTAGACATCCCGTCAACTTCGTCCATAATGAGACAGAATCTTCTTTCATTTTCTTGATGTTCTTGATCGTTGTGATGTTTGAAAAATCCCACAACTGATGTATTATTGAGCACAGACTTGATGCTACTGTTGAGAAGGGATTTGGAACGCACATCTGACGCATTTTTCTCTAAAATATCGAATCCCAATTCTTTCGCCACAAGATGTGCAGCTGTTGTTTTACCGATACCAGGTGGTCCGCTGATTAATGCTGCTCTAAATTTTCCCGAATTATCAGGACCAGCTTTCAGAAAGTTCACTTTTGCGTTATCAAACCAATTCTCTAGCCAAACTTTTAGTTTCTGTACTTGGCCTTTGTTACCACAAATTTGAGAAAGATTTGTAGGAGCATACTTGGCGGTCCACAACATATCGCTGGTAGACACTGTTTTGGGTGCTTCAGGCGCAACCCTCTGTTTCTCTGACACCTTGACATCTGTCTTAGCCTCAGCAGCAGCCGCAGCTCTTTTTTGCATAGCAATTCGCTTCTGTTCTTCCCTTTCCTGAGCAGCAGCAGCTTCATATATTGCGCGTTCTTCTTCTTCTCTTTTAAGTTTAGCTGCCTGAGCTTGGTCACCATCCCCTCCATCAGCTGGCATCTTGCGTAATAATTCCACAAAACCATCTTCATTGATGGCTTTGATATGCAAATCTCTGATCTTTTTAACTTTTGATGGTCCTGCTTCTTCTCCAATGACAACTAAGTCTGTCTTTTTCAGAATTGATTTAGTAACTCGAGCGCCATACCGTTTAGCCACTGATTCTGCCGCGTCTCTATCAAGGTTAGGAAGAACTCCAGTGAACACAATGGTTAGTCCTCCAAGGCAATTTGGAGCGGCTTCTGGAAGTTCCAAGTTACCAGATGGGGGTGCAACGTTCAGTTGCTTATTCTTTAGAGCAAAATAGTTCATTTTTCCGTTTGTTTCTGTAGGTTCTGGTAATTCAGCATCTGGAATACTGGCAAGAATTTTCAGAGTGTCTACTGCAGATTCAGATGCATTATGCTTCACAACTGGTGCCGATTTCTTTCTTGGTCTTGAGACTTTTGGTTTTTCTTCAATCACGACCTCTTCTTCCAAATCTTCAACAGGGATTATTTCGTCATCTACTTTCTCATCGACTTGGTCCGGTTCATCAAAGTCATCGTCCTCTTCTTCGTTCTCATCTGGTTTGAACTCTTCCTCAGACTCGTCTAAATCGGAATCCAAATTGACATATGATCTTTTTACTCCTTTCCTGCGACTAATTCTTGATGGAGATGGATTGCTGGAATCAGATCCAGTTTGTACTGCAGAAGGTTTCTGCGTTTCTGATTTAGTTTCAGATGAGAAGTATTTACTTTTAGAAGTAGATGAGACATTCTCTGGTGAGTCTGGTTCTTCGATATCCATTACGTCCACATTCTTCTGCTGACTGTTCAGCGGAGTTGATGAGGAAGGAGAGATTTTGGATTTGGATGCCGCAGCGCGGGCCTTGGGCTGGCTTGTTAGTATTCTTGTATAATAAAAACGATATCGATGATTTACATACCTTTCCATTGGCTCCTTTGGGAGCGAAAAACAGTCGAATATCCATCGTGGATGTAGATGGTGAAGGGCTGGAGTTATGACGCGCCTTACAAATTTTGACCTAGAAATGTGTGCCTGCGCGCGCGTATGGGGTAGCCTAGCGACTTCGTAAATCAAACGAAATCAATTTTACGATAGTTTTGCTCATGTAGTTGTTCATTTCATGGATTGGTATACTATTTCTTTTGTGTACTCTCCTTCTCCAAGAAGTCTGTCCACAAAGACACAAAGCTTTGTCTAAATGGCCTACCCTCGTCATCCTTCGAGCGCAGACCGCGAGAATGGGAAAGGCCAGCTTGTACTTTTCGAGATTCATCCCATTCAAGAAGTTCACTGATAAGTTGAAGTGCTTCATACTTTTTGCTGTCTCCTCGAGGAATCTGTAGGAAGTTCAAGAAAAGATTTGAAATTAATTCACGATCAACAATGTTCTTTTTTTGATCCAGCTCTTGCTTAAGCATGCCCATAGACTTCGTCAAATGCTCATTCAAGATCACCGCCTCATGTCGTAACTTGCCTATTATGAGTTGCTTGCTATGAATTTCTTCCTTAAGGCTTGCTATTGATGCATTCTCTTCCTTAAGCTGAGATATCTCATTCTCCTTGTCTGTCATAGAAGTTTGAATGCTGAGGTGCTGTTCCTTTAAGGAATCGATTTCCAATTTGAGATTCTCCAATTGGGTTTTCCTATCAGATACTTCCTTTTCAAGATTGTCTGAATGAGCTGCCCATTGTGCTCTCAGTTGCTCAAGCAAATTAGCATTCTCAGCGATCTGCAATTCCTTGGCCTCTAGCTTGCCATTGAGTTCATCTACCATCAAACTGAGATTCTTTTTCTCCATTAAAATTTCTTCCTGTGCTAATTCAAGTTCATGAAATGCGGTTTTCTGTTCGTTGAGTTTCTTAGTCAATCGGCTAACTTCGTTTTCAAGAGCATACTTTTCATCTTGAAATGCATCATCCCTGCTCAGATACTCCCTTCTTAGAGACGTCAATTGTTGACTTAAACGATCGCATTCCTTATTAAGATCACTTGATTGTGTCTGAAGAGTAGCAAGAGTTTCTTTCAACTGCTTGTTTTCTTCCTTCTGAGTCTGTAATTCCTTTTGGGCATTCTCACGTGCTAGCTCAATATTTTGTGATTCAGTTTTCAACTTTTCAAGCTCTTGTTTGACCTCTTCCAATTCCCCTTGAGTCGCTTTATAATTCTGAAAGACTGTCTTCATGCTGGATATTTTTGACAAGAAACCGTCCAACTGACTCTTGACTTCGTCTCTCTCCTTCTCTGATTGTTGCAATTTTGCTTCTAATTCTCGAAATTGACTTTCCGTGAAGGACTCCTTTGTCTCTGTAGACTCGGTAGTTTCCTGTGCTTGTCTTAATGATTCAATCTCCGCATATTTAGCTTCCAACTCTTTCTCTTTTTCTTGCAATTGTTTATTCTTCTGCTCCAATTCGCTAGCAATGGAGTCGTTCTTAATGTTTAATGATGAAATCTCGGACTGCAATTTCTCCATTTGTTCGTTGTAGGCCATGTCATTGGTATCAGCTCCAATCTCGTTTTTCTCTTCTTCTGGCTCATCCCAAGAGTCATTTATATCATCGTTCCAGTCGTCGGTGACATTACCGTCTTTCCCCATATGTAATGGACGGGAGTTTGGGTGTTTGGAACCGTTTTCCTCTCCGTTCCTTGCGGTATCCTCCATACTTGGGGAAACCATCGACGAACTTACAAACCTAATGTCTATACATATGTATATGCAGGCTGGCGCGTACTATTTGAGTGTTAGCACCACTAGAGCGCAACATCCTGTGCAATAATATCTTCGCTACAAAAGTATAAAACAAATACCCTAACATGAAATAGTGCCACTAATATGACGAGGCTTTTCAGCTAGTAATCGTAGTATACCATTTTTTTTGATTACACTGTCTATCATCATTTACTTCAACTGCATTAGCCTTAATCGTATTAGGTGTAGAGCTTAGATCCTCAATTATTCTTTTGCCGCAACCCAGAGAACACCAAGTACAACGAACAGGATCGCTGTGATTGTGATCGATTGGGTAGAGCTAACCTTGTGCAACAAATTTGATTGGTAGGTATCTTCAGAGAACTTCACCTGTGCAATCCGATTAATCATGGATGAATTCAGATTCTCTAACGGAGCTTCCTGAATAATATCAGGATTATCTTTCGATGTAAGTGCACCTAAGATCTCGGAATCGACGTCGTCAACAACCACGTCTTGAACATTTCCAAAGAAATCGGTTAACCGAACTGTGCTCACGTCTCTTTGATATAAATCAGTTCTGATTCCTGGATGCGAATGGATATTTTCAAAGGTATATTCTGCGAACAATTTGTCTAATGTCACCATAGAGTTCTTGTCGATTTTTTCCAAAAATTCAAGCGTGTAGTAAGTGAACCTGTCAATTACCGCAACACCAATATCCAAATCGGAATGGTGGGAATATGAAGATTCATCAAGTTTTGACGATCCTACCGCCAAAATATTAGGTGAGTAGAATCTTTGGTACATGGTATTTGCTTGACAAGTGTCAATCATGAAGAAAATCTCTTTGTATCTCTTTTTCTCGTGCATCTGCTCTAATGCGTGTGCCAAATCGTACGCCCCGATTTCCTCTGCATCTTGGAACTTCAAGAATTCGTCACCTCCATGGCCTGTCAAGTATATGAAAATATTAGAGTTTGCATCTGTAAGAAGACGTTTGCTTCTTGGTTGGTTTTCATCCCATCTATCAGTAAGCAAACGAATGAAGTTTTCAACGGTCACCTCATAACCTCGGTAATCCACTTCTATGTCGTCGCCATAGAGGTCAATAGCTTGATCCATATTATTGAACACTGTGCCTGGGAATGCATTTCTTGGGTTACATGCAACATCATCAGCCAACATGAGAATAATCTGAGAGTCAGGAATGCCTAATCTTTTCACAGTTCTGTACAAACTCAATGTGTTGGCCATGTGTCTGTAATTGAACCAAAACCTCGATGTTGAAACTAACACAGCCCAGTTGTTTGTATGTCCAGACGTGGATATTATTTTTTCAGCTTCCTCAGGGCTTGCAGCAGAGATATCCCCTCGCACTGCTGCAAGAAACATGACTAAAAGCCATATTCTTGAAAACCACATGGATATTGAAAGAATGTATATTTGATTTCTATAGAATAGAGCGCGCTGGATTTTAGTGAGCGCGCTAGAATAAGTGAGCGCGCTCGATTGAGTGAGGCCTTAACTGGTGTGTGACTTACAACATCACTGCGGCACTACTGCTTTGGCAAAACATTAAACTAATTCTTCTCAAGCAAGTGAATTAATTTTCCCTTCAATTTCGTTCTTCACATGCAGCGTGCCCAATATCTTCTCTAATTGCCACTTTACATATAAAGCATCACGCGAGTATTGATATGCAAAAATTAGGCTCGCTGCCTCCCGTCTTGACAATTTGTTCAATCTCGCATCAAGAGTCTTATTCGCTTCGGGGCCAAGAATGCTCAGCACATATGGTGACAATAATTTGGTTAGTTTTTTTACTTGAGGGCCACTGATTTTAGTACCGTGGAATGTCCAGTAGCCTAATGTTTTACCAACGTTTTCTGCCATCAGCAATACATGTACAATTGATCCTTCGGTTATCTTCCTTCTCTTCCTCCTCTCACACCTGAAACCACTTGCGAGTATTTGTTTATAAGTTGCTCTAGTGACGACAAAAAGTGTAAATTCTCCCTCTTCTCCTTGTGTTCGCTCAATGTTGAGTTCCGTATTCTCTTTCTTAGTTTCAACACCCCAAAGGTTGTATTCAAGTCTTACCCATGAAAGGGGAGACCGTGAGAATAATTTATTGACTTCCGCTACTGTTTTTGCTGTTTGAGAATGCACTTCTGTGAGGCCATCGAAAGTTTCGAAATTCAAGTCAATATTCTCTAATTGCTCTTGAATGGACAAAATATCCCAGACTAGTTTTTCCCTCCGTATTGCTTCAGCCTTAGCCTCGTTCTCATCATTCTCTTTCTCCATTTCAAGATATGTCTTATTTTCCCAGTCAAGTACATTTGAATCCAATCCGAACAAAGTAGGAATTGACAGCAAACCCTTAGAAGATGCTCCAACAAGATCAATAACGTGACAGTGCAGTTTGTCTTTATGAAGTCGAAGTCCACGTCCAATCATTTGCACCAAAAGTGGACGCGATTTTGTAGGCCGAGCAAGAATAATTGAATCAACATTTGGTATGTCAGTTCCCTCGGTGAATACTAGTACACTGCACAACACATCAACCTTCCCCATCTTGAAATCTTCCAATATTGATTGACGTTCAGACTTTATAGTCTCACCCGTAACATATTGTGCATTGATCCCATTCTCTTGTAAGACTCCGCATAGAGTTTTGCAATGCTCTATAGATACGGCAAACACTAATGTAGATTTAAATAGAAACTTTTCTTTGAGTTGCTTGTAGCTCTTCGTGACTTTCAAATTAACATTTATGGTATTCACGGTTTTTGAAAGTGGCTCCACTTGATAATCACCCATTCTAACAGGAACGTTTTCTAGATCTATATCGGTGACAATTCTTGAGAATTTTATGTCACAAAGTTCCTTATTTTCGACCATTTCACGAATTCCACGATCAAATACAACTTTTTCAAAAACTTCACTTAACGAAACTCCGTCTCCTCTTTCCAAGGTGGCAGTGAAACCTATAACGCTAATGTCCAGATTTTCGAAAGCATTAAAGTAATTGAGAATCTTTTTCCATGACCCTGCGGCCGCATGATGACATTCATCTATAATTATTGACTTGAACTCACTTGGCACATATCGCTGTAATCTCGTGAGCCTTACTAACGTCGGAACTGACCCCACAATCACATCAGCATTATCATCAGGAGTAGCTTTACTCATATCCATTTGGACATTTAAATCTGGATTAAGCTTTGAAATAGTACTGAGTGCCTGACTGACTATTTCTGCTTTATGTGCTAAAAGTAGTACCTTCTTTCTTTTCTTGTCTTTAGACTGGAGATGGGGAATTAATGAAGCCATCACGACAGTTTTGCCGCCACCAGTTGCCAAAACTACTGCTGGTCTCCGAATTCCATCTTCGATTGCCAGTAGCACATTCTTGACTGCAGTCTTCTGATAATCTCTTAAAACAATTGAGGTTTTTTTGACTAGTTCTTCCCTCATGTGAGGGTTTCTTGTCTCTTTGAATAAGGTCTATAATAATATGCAAACTTACAAATGTGTGGAAATGTTATGTAGGTTAAGTTCGCGCGCTTCGATTTCTCTTCAGTTACATAAATCCATACTGAATTAATATTAGCTTTTAAAAATTTCAACTCTTGATCTTTTATCGACATTATGATAATAAAGATCTGATTTCTCAACTTGCTCCACATTATCTTTTTCTTTCTCATCAGGTCCCCTAATGTTGAGCACCACGTAACTTCCATCCTCTTTCAGTGCTTCTTTGTTTGGTCGTATTGTCTGCCCTGGATTTATCACGATAACGCCATTAATAGTTTTTGCAAAAAATTTAAGCTCGGACGGTAAAACCAACACATCCGGTAATGAATCCCCTAGCTCTGCAAGACCCAAGTAAGGGACTTCGAGACTTGCTCCACCAATTTCAGTTTCCACTAAGTCTTCACACATGGAACCATCAAATAGCTCACATGCTTTGTCTTTTTCTTCACGCGGTAACTGTGATCGTTTCATTGATCCCGGGAATAATGGATAATAACGCCTTTGCTCGAAGATGTGAGAGACAATTCTCTCGAATCTGTTTGAATGGAGTTTACTCTTTTGCGGGCTTACCTCGCTTTTGAACACTTCTTTCAAGTCTTTGAATACATCGATGTTTGACACACCAAACATAACTTCATTGACAGAAAAGTTTGATGGATTAGCAAAACATTTGAAGTTCTTAGGTAAACCTAATTTCTTTCTGTCCATTCCAGCCTGTGGAAATGATGCATGGTTTGAGGTTGCGTCCTTCAATGATGGGATCAAAATAACTTGAATATTTGAATCAAGCTTTTTGAGAAGAGGGGAAACGACAGCTTTGAATAATTCAGTTAGATTCTTGGGCTGCTGGTTAGCTGGGACATTTGGAATTTCGATTTCTCCTGATTCGACAGATTTGTTAGTGACATCAATAAAAGGACCAATAAGAATAGCAACTTGTGGTTTGACATTATTGTTGACATGATCTACTAGCATTTCAAGCTTCGAGTAATCCAATGTGTGCTGATTAGAAAAGGGACCTGCTGCAATGAAAACTTTAAGCCCACCTTTGCTGCCGAATTCCTGTATTTCATTAAGCGGAGAAGCTGTTGGACCCAATGGTGGTAATGATAAAATCTCGCTGACAATAAATGTCCTTCCAGTAGGATTTCTTCCTTTCAATGCAACAATCTGACCGGGAAACAAGGAGTACTCAGAGAGGTTTGTAAAGTCAAGTGGAATTCTTTGTCCAATACCACCCAAACGTGACGTTTCTAGGAAGAGTGACTTATCATTTAAAGTCTGTACAACCATGCTATCATAATTAGGAGAGTCTGGAACAATACGACCGCAGCAAATTATATCAAACTGGGAATTCATGCACGGGTTGCCAAATTGGATATCACTTTCCTTCAAACTCGACTGGATTTGCTGGGCAAAATAATCAATTTGGTCATCTAAAACATCTGCACTTTCAAGCAATTTCATGGCCATTGTTCTAAACTTGAATTTCTCCGCATCGAAATTAGCTGTGAGGTGGACGTGTTCTGAAAAATCTTGGACCTTAACATCAGGATTCAAGCATTCCAACATGGAATTGCAATCCTTGCCCAGAACAACCTTTGTTGGACTTGACAAAGTATGATTGTTTTTCAGAGGTGAAGAGTCAGGTTCACTAGAAAGTTGAGACTTTACTGGTCTTCTCTTCAAACTAGGTGTACTTGAATGAGATGATCCAGGACTGGAAGAAAACTCCATTGACTTCCGTTTTGCCCCTGCCAAATCTCTCACCTTTTTCAAAGCTGGCGTTCTCTTTGTATTAGACTGGATGATGGAAGTTTGCAAGTACTGTTGAAATAGATCGACATTTTCCACGCTAGGATCTAAATCACCGTTCTCTTGAGTCACGACAAATCCTTCCCATTTCACGTAAATATCATCATTTGAAAGCTGGAAAAGATTTTGCACAGATAAAAACTTGCTTAACGTGTCATCATCTATTCTTCCAAAATGCTTTAAATACCATTCTTTAGTAGCAGAGGCAACCGTCATATCGCTGACCACAGTATTTGGATGAGGATAAGACGAAGACGCGTGAGCCATCACAACACCTTACGCGTAATATATTTGCACTTGCACACACTCCAATCACCATCACCCAAACGGTAATAACTTACATGCTCCATTTTTCCCCTGAAGCACTGAAACTTCATTATGATTATTTTATTCCTTTATACATGTGAAATGGTTAAATGTCTTATAGTAGTAATTCTTCTAGCATCGTTCTTTACTATTCCTTAAACTATTCGTTAGATTCCTCTTCCATTATTCTTTAGCTTCTTCTTTATCTTCTTTAGCTTCTTCTTTATCTTCTTTAGCTTCTTCTTTATCTTCTTTAGCCTCTTCTTTAGCTTCTTTAGCCTCTTCTTTAGCATCTTCTTTAGCTTCTTTTTTAGCTTCTTCTTTAGCTTCTTCTTTAGCTTCTTCCTTGTTCACTTCATTAGTTTCTTCCTTAGCCTCCTTGATATCATCCTTGGCATCATCCTTCTTGCCGCCCTTACGGAACTTCTTTCTGTTGTTATCCTTGAAAGAATTACGTCTCTTTGTAACCTCGTTGACGCCAAATCTTTTACCGGATTCTCTCATTTCTCTAAAGGTTAAAAGAGACATTTTCTTCAAGTGATCTTTCTTGTCTACTTCACCCTCTTTCACAATACCATGAGGATAACTCACATCCACACCCAAGAAAAAGTCAGAGTCTTCCTTGGTCTTGAATTCCACATCCACAACACCAAAGAACTCCTTAGTGGCCCTGTTTCTGATTCTACGAATTGAGCAGACAAACTTTTCCTTTGGCAAGTTAGGCACAATCTTGGTGTTGAACCACTCCTCCATTTCTTCTTGAGATACTTCTTTTGGAAAGCCTTCAATGTGAACTGAGGTTCTTCTTCTGTTGTTCTTCAATTCGTTGTATTCCTTCAAAGGAGCGGTTCTTCTAATCATGTCTCCGTTTGGCGACAAGGTCAATTTCTCTGATGTCTTCAAAGCTTCAATTACCTTCTCTTCTGGTCTGTATTGTCTCATACGACCAAAAGTTAAAAGAGTCTTCAATTCTACCCAGCCATCATTTGCTTCATAGATTCTCCACAAAAATTTGTCGGTTTGAAGGTTGGAGTCTGAGAAGTAGAACTCCACTTGCTTCTTCACCTTCTCTGCAAAATCATCACCGGTATAAATTGAATCTGACATCGTGGTATACTTTGTACTATTGATCTCAGATTAATGCGTCGATGACTTTCTGCACACACCATCTGGAACATTTTTTGCTTTGGGCACGGGCAACTAGGGCTCAACCTTTAACGTCACATGACCTCTTACATCATCATTGAAGATAATTATGTATATTAAACCGTTAGTATACAAGTCCGTGATAGTTTAGTGGCTAGAATTACCGCTTGTCGCGCGGTAGACCGGGGTTCAATTCCCCGTCGCGGAGCTTTCTTTTTCTTTTTTTTTTTAAGTTGAGCATTCTTTTATTCTAAATCTTTTCTCTTAGTTGTCTTCCGATGATGCTGAATGTGGTTGTTATTATGCAACCTTTAGATGGTACACACATGCGATGAAACAGTTATGTTATCACTATATGAGTCTGGTGTAAGGATGTCCGCATGCTACACAGTGACAATCGCCCAGTATATATTTACTCCCATGTACAATACATTTAAGAAAGCATCTACTCGTATAAATTCACATATATCAAGGACATTTGCGATGGCTACACACGGTCAAATTTCAAACAGAGGGGCTGAACTCATTGAGAACTACGAACACATTTTGAGTCAGGTGAAAAATGCAGAAAAGCTGAAGCCAGTGAGATTAGTCGCAGTCTCCAAATTGAAGCCTGCTTCGGATATTTTGGAATTGTACAACCATGGTGTCCGTCACTTCGGTGAGAACTATGTACAAGAACTTGTGACAAAGGCGGCTGAGCTTCCCAAAGATATAAAGTGGCATTTCATTGGAAGTTTGCAGACAGGAAAGTGTAAAGACTTGGCTAAAGATATCGAAAACCTCTACGCTGTTGAAACCCTTGATGCCTTGAAAAAGTGCAAGAAATTGGAGTCCGCCAGAGTTGCTTCAGGTTATCCAACCATTAATGTGTATTTGCAAATAAATACGTCAGGTGAATCACAAAAGGCTGGGTACGAATATGACGACTTGGACGCGATTTATGAGACTGTGGATTTTCTTACAAATAAGAATGAGTGCACAAAGTTGAACTTGGAAGGACTCATGACAATTGGATCGATTGCCGAATCAACTTCGGACAATGAAGTGAACCAAGACTTTGCTAGGTTGACAGCTTTAAAAGAAGTCTTAGATAAGAAGTATGCATTAAATCTCGAATTGAGTATGGGCATGAGTAATGATTTCTCAACTGCAATTGCTCAAGGCTCTTCTAGTGTGAGAGTGGGCAGTTCAATATTTGGCGCCCGGCCTCCTCGTAATGGACACTAGCATTTAAATATGTCGCAAAACTATTTTTTGTATATAAGGTACATGTGGAGATCACTTGCGCTTAAGCAACTTTCTGAGGCCCTTCTTCTTAGAACTCTTCTTCAGAGGAGACAGCGTAGAAGTATCATCATCTTCAGCATCTTTACTTCTGTTATCAGTAACAGAGACTTCCGAAGTAGTTTCGTCTTCAACCGCTGGTGTTGATGACTCAGCGTTGGCGTCCATCAGTTCCTTACTTGAGAAATGTTGATTATCATCAATGATAGCTAAGGTTGGGTTGCCATCAGAATCTTTAGTTTTAATGATCCTGTCTCCCTTGTCCATTTTCTTTTCCAATTCTTGTCTAATTTTTGCTTCATCGTCTGTATTAGATCTCTTCTTTAGTTGGTTCCCATCATCTCTTAGGTTGATAGAACTCAGAACACCTTCGGTTGTAGAGCTTTTCTTTGCACTCTTAATGTCAATCCTTTTGTTCTTTTCTGGTGTTTGCAAATCCGATATGAAGTACTGTCTTCTCAATTTGATGTCGTTGTCAACAAAATCATTTTCAATTTCTGTTTCTGATTTGAGTAAGCCAGAAATCTTACTTCCAATGAAAAACACTGCAAAGAAAAGATGCTCCGAAAAGAAGAGGACTGCGACCAAAAATGTGGTAGAAGAAACATTAACACTTGCCTTGTCAAATGCAAATTGCCCAAGAGGCTTTGGAGGTTTTGTACCGTGACGGTAAAGTGCGGTAACCAATGGAGAAACAACCGATCCGATCCAAGTGAGAGCAAAGAAGGCAATGTCCCATGGATGGATGGAATCTGCCCTTCTAGGAATTGGTGGCCTAAAGTATTTACCGCTTGCCAACTTTAATTCATCCAACTTGAATGTTAAAACGCAGAAGATAAGAGACACCAATGGGGCCAAAGTCCACACTGGTCCGAAAAGCATAAGATATCCATATTGCAAAGCCAAACCTCTAAAATCATCACCAACATTGTATTCTGGAAGTTGAACACTTTTACGAACAGACGTCAACCAGGCTTTTTCTGCTTCGTCATCCTTATAAGTAGGAGGTTTTTCACCTTTCACTTTAGTCATAATGAAAGTTATTGCTGGTGACAAAATAAGAGGCAATCCATACTTTAACACAAGTTGAATAACCTGGTTTGTGACAACAAAGTAAAAGAATTGGGTGTTCAATCTCTCTTGATTCATCACAAACTCTTGTTGAGATTTGAGCTTAGTCAAATACTTGTAGACGTAGCGATTGCTGTTCATGTTATTTGAAATGGCCTCTTGAATATGGGGTAAATTTGGTTGAATCAAATGGGCAAATGGCAAGTAAACAAAAGATGTAATAAGCAATGGAACGTATCCAGTCAAGAAATTCAAGACAAAAGTCTTAACCACAAACGAATCTTGACGGCTGTAATTGCTCTCATGTTTTTCCCAGATCAAGAACTTGTCGACCACAATGTTGTAGACAATGGTCAATATAGGGACAAACACCGAGATCAATACTGTTGGTAACAACGTCAAGAGACTCTTCCCGGGGCCGTCATAAATTTCAGATAAGAAAATCTCCAAAACAAAGCATCCCAATTGGTAAGACACTAAAGTGGCGACAAAAAGTAACGCAATTGGGACAAATGCAACTTGTTTCACAAACCGAACGCCGTCTCTCTTTTCTCTGCTTTTCAATGATGTTTCCTTCATCAGTTCCTGGTTCAAGATCGCAAGCTCGGCATTGTATTCTTCAATCTTGTGTGTATTTTGAACACCCCAAAAGTTGGCCAAGTATCTTTCTCTTCTTTTCCAAAAGATCAAGAATAAAGTACCCCAAATCAAATTGATAAATGAGTAAATCAATGAGTATTTTCTGGAACGTACAAAGGCAATTGTACCAATGATTGCTAATACTCCTAAACCAGCAATGTAAAACTTCAAAAACTCAAAATAAAAAGCAACATTGGTTCCGTAAAGTTTTCCGAAAGACTTAGTATCAAGTGATGGGGCCTTCAATTTCTCTTTTGTAATGGAGAAAATGTTTTCGTCCTTCAAGTATCCTGAGATAGGAGTAATTCCACTAACCGCCGACCAATCTCCAGATCCTGGTACAATTCCTATTCCACCAAACTCAACCGCACTTGTGAGGTATGAGTATACTAATCTGGTTCTATCTGAGGGGTATTCAGACTTGCAAGTAACGCCAAATTCATAGTTTTTGATCTGTTCTTCTCTTTCAAGTTTACTGAAAGAATCGTCATCAAGTTTCACGAACACAATCGAATTGGCATCTGGCTTTGGTCCTTGTCTAGAGCTGACCGTAAAGCCTTTTTTCTCCAAAGTAGCAATGAGATTGTGGAACAGCAGTGGATGTTTGGCTTCTGTCAATTCCACAGTTAATACAAAATCGGGTGAGGAAGCTCTGATCAGCATTTTGAAATGATCTTTATTTCTCAATTGAGTCAGGGATTCTGGATCACAGTACTTCTTCTGTCTGAGTCAATTCTGTTCCTAAAACCGTCTTGCTGATTTGATTAAACAGACGTGGCTTCTGTTCCTGACTACAATTGTTATCTTGCTACGTCACGGCGCGAACTGTACAGAGAATGGTATGGTGGTGCACAGGTTTCTGCAATGGATGTGAAGAACGTCTCCTTTATTGCTTCTTTCCGGTACGTAGTAGTTGGAAAGCATTTATATTTTGAAATTGAAAAATTTTATTGGTGTGATATTGAGCTCATATGTTTAGGCAATGATATGTACTTCCCCGCATGGAAAGTTCTATGTGCGCGAAATGCTGCTTCCATACTTGAAAAGCTTGCTCAAGATCTTTCTGCACAGAGTAGAATTCTTATTCTCTATTCTTTTTACCAGCAGTATATTTCGATTCTATTTAGTTTTTTTCTTTTTTTTATTGCATATTTGATTTTCTTCTTTGTTTCATTTATTTCTTTCATTTTTTCAAAATTAGTCTGACAGAATCATATAAATATCACCAGCCAATGAATTCTCTGTCAACCAAACGATAGACTCTTAATCTACCACTTTTCAATTCTCCAATCTTGTAACTCTCACGTCTCACCAAGCCGCTCTTATCACACTCAAGCACCTTGAATTTCTCTTTCTTGGGATCATATTCCGTAATAATTGCAGAATAAACGGAAGCTCCCTCTCCAAGCGCAATGGATTTTGTTGCGAGGCCGCCTAATCCTTTATGGCTTGTGAATTTGGCATTCTTGGCGCACAAAATGTCACCTGGCCTGATATCATCCACTTTAGTTACATTGTGGTTGAAGTTCTGATAGAGTACAGCACCAAAAGATTTTTCTCCAATAGGCAAGAGCAATTTAGGAAATTTTTTCTTCAATTGAGTAATAACTCCAACCACAATACCAGATGCAACACTCTTACCGGCCATGCTTTGTGCAATATGCACCACTTCATCGCTGAAAAGGGCAGTATACTTATGTAAACGGTCCTTGCGATTTTGAGAAACAGTTGTCTCTATCAAATTGTTGACCTTAATGGTGGTTCTAGGATCATCTTCCTGGTATTCAAGTTCAAGGACTAGTTGTGACAAGTCATGGAACAAGAAATAGTAGTCCTTGTACACCACATTTCTGTTAGCCCTCTTGTTAATCTTATTCTTATCAACTTCAAAGATAAGATCAGTGCCAACTTTAGATTCGAAACAATCAGGAGCCAAATCTTGAGTCCACCAAGGAGAGCTCTCCGTTATATCAGATAATTCGGTCTCCAATGCATTGATAGCTTGAGCAGCTTGGGATGGCTCGGATTTGTCACGCAATGACCGAGTACGTGTGACTCCATCTGTTGATCTTCTGGCAAGAGAACCCTTAGTTGACGAGTTAGAAATAGACTTAAAGTTGGATTCGCCAACTGGAGTTATTTCACTAGGCAGTATGGGTTCTTCATCAGACGAGTCTTCTGAGGCATTTGAGTCAAAATTTTGATGGTTCTCCTCAACATTATCATGCGATGGAATAGTAGTGGTGGGTGGAGGTGGGGGAACTTTTGAAGTAGGAGGTAACGGTGTAACGGAAGACGGTACAGGTGGAACTGGAGCATGAGATCTTGGTGGTGGTGGTGGCATCAGAGTAATTGGAGGAGGTGGCATGGTTGGAGGAACTGGAGCTTCGTTTCTGATATGGTCGTCAGCAATGCCTGTAGGAACCGGAGGTGGCGGCCTGTGTTGAGGAGCAGGTATATGGGCACCACCTTCATGTGTGTCCGTAATTGGCTTACTCTCTTCGTTCTCAAATTCGGTTGTTGCTGAACGTGAGGGAATAGGTGGAATAGCGCTCGGAATTGGAGGTACAGGGGGTGCTGTCATGGTTGGTGGCACAGGAGGCTGCGATGGCACAGGCGGCTGCGATGGCACAGGAGGCTGCGATGGCACAGGAGGCTGCGATGGCACAGGAGGCTGCGATGGCACAGGAGGCTGCGATGGCACAGGAGGCTGCGATGGCACAGGAGGCTGCGATGGCACAGGAGGCAACTTATCTTGTGTTCGAATTGGATGGTTCAGCGTGTCAGTAGCAAGAGTAGAAGTCACTGAAGGGGCCGGGTGTTTCAGAGAAATTCCAAACCGGGAACTTGGGTCAGTGGATGCGCTATGGTCCCCAAATTCAGGATTCAGTGAGACTCCTCTATCAGAGAGATCTTCATCAGCTTCATATCCAGTGACCTCTTCATCGTTTGTACTTGTTTCGAGGTTAATGTCGTCATTATCATCAAATGCATCACTGTTAGAACTATTAGATGATCTTCTTTCGATACGCTCTTCCCTAGTCTGTGAGTTAACAAAACTAGCCGCATCTGCTTCCTCGATGGTCAGTTTTGGATGCATTTCTGGCAGCTTTACCGTAGTGCTTGGCGGTTCAGAGGCGTCAATGAAAGCTTCATCCTTTGTACTTTCAGGCGACTGAACATTCTGTACCTGAGTAGTAGGTGGGTGTGGGGCAACCTTTTCATGAGTTTTGTTCGTTTCTAGCTTCGGTATCGACTGTTTTTGCAACTTAGATGATGACTGGGTACTGGGAGCACCAAATGGTGAAGGCATACCCATCATGCCAAACATATTTCTTCCTCCAGAAATTTTAGCCATTCTCTCAACCAATTTCTTACGCTTTAAATCCTCGTCATCTTCCTCATCCTCCTCTACTTCCCCCTCCTCATCTATAACACCAGCTTCTCCGTCCACTTCCAGATCAGATGCGGGGTGCTTTTCTTCGTCACCGTCATGCTCATCTAATTCGGTTGTTTCCTTATCCACTAGACTATGTGGGGTAACCTCTTCTGTTTCAACTTGAATTCCTTCAGTATTTGCTTCCTCTCCGTTATCTTCTTCAGCTGCCGCGTGGCCAAGAGAGTTACCAGTGTCATGTCTCTGCAATTCATCCTTTCTGTGTCTCGCCTTTTCTTTGTCATGTTCAGCTTTCTTTTTACGCTCTTCCTTACGCTTTAAAGCTGCAGCCTCGCGTTCCGCCTCCTCCTTTTGCCTTTGTTGAAGCATTGCAATTCTCTCTTTGAGACTCATTTTTGGTTCATCTACTTCCTCTGTAACTTCAGATGGTTCGTGTTCCCTCACGATCTCAGTCCCCACAGGAACAGTGGAATGCGTGTGTGAAATAACACTTGACTGATCTCTTGGAGTAATTGGAGGAATATATGATGATTTACCTGCTCCAAAAAACTGTTTCTTGATTGCATACGGATCATCTCTTTGCAGTTGAACCATCCCTGGTAATGGGACTTTACTTTTGATTGGGTCAATCTTATTTAAACTTTCGGATTTAGTTTCGTCGTTGTCAGGAGCGGGAGCAGGCTGTGATTTCTGTGAATCATGCAATTCTGGCTTAGTCTCAGGCTTAACCTCAGGTTCAGCCTCGGGTTCAACCTCCTCTGACTTGGATTGCTTATCATCTGCAACTTCCTCAGTTGGGTGAACAACAGACTCCGACTTTTCGGTTGAACTTTCTAAAACTTCAACAAAATTCTTAGGAAACATGCCCGCTTTCCCATCGTAAGTACCGGTAAACCACTCGTCATCTTCAATTGCAGTAACTGTGATAATCTGGCCCGCAGTGAAAGTTAAATCGTCATCGTATTCTGAGGTATACTCGTAAAGTGCTTTCACTTTGAAAGGCACATTCATATCTTCAGATTTTAAGCCCACAATCGCAATTGTATGAATTTAAATTTTGTATGCAATTTGTGAAGCTGTGTTGGGATCAGCTTCAAGGCAACAAAGGGTCACTCAAAGTTAGGGGCCATGCGGATACGGTCACGTGTAAGTTCCTAGGCGATTGGTTTGAATTCACCTCAATCATTTTATAAAGTAATACTACTGGAAAGAAGAATAAAAATAAAAAAAAATTAACGTTATAAGGAGAGTAGCTCCTTAGTACGGTCAAATTTTGAATTGAATTATACACTCCGTGCTGTTTAGTATTATTCGCTCCCATAAGAAGTTAAGGCAGATCGATATGGGTGCGGGAAACACAGCCGAAACAATAGACTATATCCGTTCTCCATCAACAAAAGAAAGAGAAGAAAAATCGACTGGGGTGATAATTCTATGTACTTCAGATGTATTTTGTGCCATTCGGTATCAAATTTTGGATAAGAATTCGCTTGCAGATCGGAATATATACGTCGGTTTTACTGGATTGAGATAAAGTAAGGGCCTAGTGCGGAAAAAACAGAAAACCATATCAAAGGTGTTTGTCATCTGAATGTCTAAAAGGTCCAACACTAGTCTCCCAATTAGCCGAGACACCCTTGCCTCCTTTCTGCCGTCCAAGAGTCTCCGTTATCATGAAGATGCCTCAATCACAAGTCTTGATTTTGACGGTTCGGGACAATACTTGATCTCATCAGGTATTGACAAATCAGTACAGTTGTACGATGTTCACAAGGGTGTTCGATACAAAGACATTCAATCACAAAAATACGGCGCACACTTGGCCAGATTCACCAATACCGACCTTAATTGTGTTTATGCTTCTACGCCTTCTGTGGGTGATAATGAGGCAGATCATTCTCTTCGATATCTCTCACTTACCACAAAAAGCTACTTGCGATATTTCAAAGGACATAAGGATCAGGTGACTGCCCTAGAAATAAATCCAAATTCAGATACTTTTCTAACTGCATCGCTTGACCACACTGTCAAGAATTGGGACATTCGTACCCCACAAGCCACCGGTAGCATTTCTGTGGGACAAACAGCATGTGTTGCATTCGACCCGTATGGAATAGTTTTTGCTATAGCCAAGGGACCGACTCAAGACAATGCAAGAGGAAGAATTTCCTTCTTTGATGCTTCAAGCTACGAGAAGGGGTCTTTCGTGTCATCGGACATTCCGTGCTTCGCAGGAGAAATTTGGACGAAATTGGAATTTTCCAATAATGGAAAATACGTGCTCGTTGCTACAGACTCTTCAACCCATTACATATTGGACGCATTTCTGGGAAAATTGGTCACAAAATTGGTCATTTGCCCTGAACATAAGCTACATTGGATAAATTTTGAGTACTCCTCGGCTGGATCTGTCTGTTTCACGCCTGACGGGAAATTTGTACTTGCAGGCTCGCCCAGTGGGTACATTTACTTATTTGACTTATCAAATTTGAAAACCGACCCTCAGCCAGAGCTTCGACCTTTCAAAACTATTGAGTTTTCTTTAGGGCCTTCCAAGCTTCTCAGTTTCAACCCCAAACTCATGTCGTTCGCTAGTGCAGATAATACGGTCATATTATGGGCGCCAACTCTGGATGATGACTAAACTGTATACTTAATTTAATCGTATTCTATTATTTATTTTTCTATGGTCTGGGGCTTGTTTGTATGGCGCACCTGAGTATGCATATATCAGTCGCATTGAGTGCGATGGGAATATACCATCCATCATCTTGCAGCTAGTTCACTATATGTTTAGACAGTATTCGACAAAATGCCCCCAGCTAATCAAGCCGCCGCCTCTCGCTGATCCTCCTGTGAAACCGAATCCCCTCATTCCCACAATACATAGAAGGAAGGCGGCGTCGCCTTTCTCTAACCTGACATCTTACCTGTGGCTGGACCTACCTCATATCACTAATAAGTTTCTTCCGTCTTCTCCTACAGATATAAAGGGTATAGATTCATCTGCATACACATACGCAAACCGAAGGAACCTTCTTCGAGATATGCCTATGGTTGTTCGGAACAAGTTCTTCTCCCTCAAATTCTTCCCTACACTGCATTACTTATGCGTAGCTCGCAAGTCCAATATTGCATATTCCTTCACCAATCATGGGGCTCCACTTTTGAATGACCCTCAATTAGAAAAGCTCTTCAATAGCTATAATGGAAAGTATCGCAGTCTAAATTTCTTCAAGTCTCTGCCTTCTCCATTTAGCACGGCTGCCCTGCGTATTAGAAACAGAAAGTTCATCAAACGATGTCTATATACGGCATTACACGAAGTTGTCCCACAAGATTCAAAAGCAATTGCAAAAGTCAGTGGAATATGGTTCTTCCGGTTAACGGGTGCTCCAGCCACTGAAGCCGATTGTGATGTTGTGAAGTCTGATCTACGCCAAGCGGTGACGAAAGTGCATAAGAATCTGAAGTTCTTATCGCAGATTAGCAGCGTTGTATCTCAGCACAACAAGAAAGATGCACATGTAAAGCAACTACTTCTGAGTGTGAAATTGGAGAATACTTTGGGTGCATCTCATGTTCCTGGTTATTGTCCTAAATTACCGTACTTGAAACTGTTGCGGTAGAAGTTAGCTTCTTACGAATAGCATGCACATCATTTATTCATTGTGTATTTCATTAAAATTAAAATAAAAAGAGAAAAATTTTGTTCTTTTCTTCCGTTTTATTCCATACCATCGTGTCCTTAGACAGGAGGGAGTACATTGGCACTCTCTTGACCCACCACGTTTCCTGCGGGGCTATATTCGCAAATGACATACAAACCCCATCCTTTTGATCTGCAATCCTTATAAGCACATCCCACCTTGGTTGTAGATTTCCACACCACTTGGGTAAAATGGTTATAAACATCATCGGTTCCATAGTCGTAGGAGGAACTTTCATCGTACCAAGCTTTGACTGCTGCAGGTCCATTTGAGTATCCAGCTGCCAAATTTTCGCCGAAGGGCCCATGTGTGTGGGTAAGAATACCAGAGCAATCGTAGTTGTTGGCGTTGTTTTGAGCAAACTGGTACGCATCATCATCCCAGGACAATTCGGGAACTCCGTGGATCAGTCTGTATTTGTTATGGGCGTCAAGTATTGCGCTTGAAAATGCGCTGTCTTCCGTATTGGATCCGCTATTCTTGTTAGATCCGCCATTTTGTGTATCTGACTCACTATTAGATGGAATAGCCTGGGATGTCTCTGCCGCGACTATGAAAGGAGAAGTAGTACTGATGGATATTGGGGAGGAAGACGGTGTTGCAATTATGGTAGTTGCAGACGTTAAGGAAGCTCCATTGCCATCTTCCAACGGACTTCCTAGGAGAAGAGAAAGAAATTGAGACCATTTGGAAGGTTTAGGCGTGGTAGCAGTGTTGGGGCCGTTTGCGTCCTTGGAATCGTTTTCACTTAATTCGTCAAGCCAATTGCCCAATTTCAGAGCTAGTAAGTCCAATATCCCTGTGCCTGAGTCTGTAGCAGGAGTGGGGGTCGAATCTGCCTCTGGTTGAACTGTTGTTGGTGTGGCAATTGCGTAAGTGGTTGGTGTCGCTATCGCATTTGGATTGTAGGTATATGTTGATCCATCAGGGAACGTAACGGCGGTTTGGGTGGCCCATATAGTCACAGGAGCACATAGGGTATATTGTGAAATGGCTATCACCATAATCAAGAAAGACTTCGACAACATGTTGCACATCCAGAAAAGCAAAGGAATAGAGAAAGGTAAGTAGGGGAAGTACTGAAGGAAGGTTCAAGAAAAAGTTAATAATATTGGAATCTTGAAAAATATCAACGAAACAATATAAAATGTGGTTGATAAATCCTTCATTTACTGATTAACTTATTGTTCTTTTAGGAAATGTTTTAGTAGAGGACATTTGGAAGGTGCATCTAGGTGTGCATATGCGCGGAACAAAGAGATGTTTTTACCTAATCGGGAAGTTGATTAGATTGTTCTTCACCATAAAGAGTAAGAATCTCAAAATTTATACTTCGTTCAAAGTCTTTTATTACCTTATCCGGGGTATAACCCCAATCGATTAAATACCTCAATAAGAAATAGTTCCAGTTATTTGGAACAATTTTTTATATGCAATTGCTGATTCGTGAAACGTAAAGCGCGTTTGTTCCACTACTTCCCATCAAAAATCTCCTTCAAAGTATCGAAGATAATGTCAGCAACACCTCCCCCAGTACTCCTCACCGTAACATCAAATTGTTTTTCAGAAGAGTCTATTCCTTTCACAGTTATTAGTACGCCATAATTGGACTTTGCTGTCCTTAGAATGCCTGCACCCATTACTAGTACTGCACCGGTGGAAGTTTCTGGGATTGAATGAACCACTGCAAACCCAACTCTTTCAAGCATTCGAACCATGTTTGAGGTGTTGTATCGGAAGTTTGCAGTGATGGTATCTCTTTTCTCTCCTTCTGTTCCGAGAAGCTCGCCTATTTGTAACCATCTCTTCTTGAACTCGTCAAGTGTGCTAAGTGCTGTACCAGATAAAGTTTTAATAAGAACAATTGGAATCTTCAAGTTCAATCTATTGAATGAGCCACTGCATTTGTAAGTAATTGAAAGAATTGGACATTCGTTATTTTCAAGAATTTGTCGAACTTTCACGTCTAAATTGAAACTTGTACGTTGCTGGATAGTCAGGTCTGGAAGTCTTGAGATTGATATAAGGTAGCTGGGGTTATCATTTTTGCTCATATTGTGCACATCTTGAATTGTGAATGCAGTGATGATAGCATCAGCTGTCTTAGCTGCATTATTGATAACTGTAAATTGAATACTGAGGTTATGGTCATTCCTCACAATTCTGTATGTGAATTTGACTAGCTGGTCCTCATAGAAAATACCAGCATTGTATTGCAACATCCGACGATACCCAGGTTGCCAATTAGGAGTAAGCTGTGGAGTTTCTGCCATAGGATCGTCAAATGGGTCCAGCTCCTCTTCTTCATCAATTGATTCTTTTGCCTCATAAGTAGCGTTGTCGTCAACATTGTGAACGTTAACTTTAAGTTTTGGAATCTTCAGAACATTAACTGTAGATCTCGATCTCTCGTTTATGTGTCTCACGCTACCCAATTGGGTTGCTAGTTCGTTTTTTTTATTGACAAAAGGTGGCATTGGAAGCAATACTTCTTTTGCAAAAGCGATCTTCTTCTCATTCCCACTCAGCATGAACGATGCAAGCTTCAAGTACTCTCGGGCACGGGTTTGTATTTCCAAATCCAATGATTCTGTTTCTGCTTCAAACAAGTCAAAAATATCAGGAACAAATTCTGCATCTGGGAACTTCACTGCAAATTTAACGAATGCATTGAGAATTAAGGGTCTTGTAGCTAGCAGGCATTTGAAGTATGATGCAATAAGCGTATGAAATTGGTTCTCGAGGCTGAAATTAGTCATACCCTCTTCAGTTTCAAGTAGCTTATGACCATACTCTCCTAAAACGAAGGCAGCAACTTTGGATAAATTATCTGATTTAGGTTCATTTGATTTCCTCAATAGGTTCATCACATACTTCCCTGCCATCTTTTGCAAGTCCTCGTTATTGACTATAATCTGAATAGTTCGCTCCCATACTTGTGAGGACGACTCATCAGAAGTTGTTTTAGAGGCGTGAAGTAATCGGAGCATTGTTGAAACATACCAAATTGATTCTGTAGCATATTTTTCTGCAATGACAGCAATTTTGACCGAAAGTTCGTTCCGGAGACTAGATTCACAATTTGGTAAATAGTCGAGTAATTGGGCCACTATCTGAGTGTAGTTAGTAGGCCCACAAATAGTATATAACAAGTCAATCGCCTTCCTTCTGATGGATATATCCTTGTCGTGGAGAGAGTGGCAAATCTTCTTGAGGTGATCTCTAAATGCAGATTTCGGATCAGAACGGGCAGACAATTTAGCTAATGCATCTAATACTAAATATCTCAAGTTAGTCTCAGAAAGATCAAGAAGAGAAATTAATGCGTTGACTGCCCCTTCAATGGCAGTGGGAGAGGCATCGAGCAAAGTAGCAAGTCCAACAGCCTGAAATAATATTGCCGATTGGGCATTTCTGTTTGACTGTCCAGTTGCTGCACCTGTGCTTATTTGAATGCATCTTGAAACCACATTACGGATTTTTCCTAGCGTCTCTGTATCGATATCATCAACCGTTAACGAATAACGGCTTGGAGTTTCAGAAGGCAATAAAAAATGTTCCAATAATTGTAGAAGTTTGATAATTAGCCAAGGTGCCGGAACGTTATGGTAAAAATATTCCAGCGAACATTTATCGTTGATTACCAAATCCTCAAGTCTATTAGCAATGGTGGGTAATATGGACTTGATGTATTGCCCTTTGATGTCAGTGAGAAATCTTGCTAATGATACAGCACTGTGAACAACACTTGGATCTTGATCATCAAGTAAAGACAAGAGGCGTGGAATCCAGTTATCGTTAAGTATGACAATTTGTGGGTACAATTTAAGCATTATCAATAATGCAACAATACCTCGCTTTTTTGTATAAGAGTTTGAAACTGGCGAAACACAAATGCTGTAAGTTAAATCAACTAGTTCTTGCCATTGTTGGTATTGTGTTTCAGGAACAGATGATGAGGATGGATTTATAAACGCTGAGGCGTGATCCTCGGACACGTTGAAGTTCGAAGCTATGAATTGGAGGGCTAAGCAATTGACTTCTTCTGAATCCATTTGCAAATCACTTAATATCTGTTGGTGGGTCAATTCGAATAATCGTCTAGAAAATGCTTGTGGACTTTCGTTGTCCACAGGGGCAAGAATCGGTATCAGTAGGTACCCCAATTGTTTTTCCAGGTATTCCGTTGAGGCCAAAAGTTCAGTTACTTGCTTAAGAATGAACGATCCTTCGATTTTAAAGCCAAGGAGATGAATGTACATGAGTTTGCAAATGTATTTCTTCTTCTGATAGGAGTTGAGCCGAGACGAAGAAAACTTCTCCTGGATATGGTTCGCTTCCAAATTCACACGTTTACGCTCTTCTTCACTATCCTGGCTATTTCGCAAGTCCATGATGAACTGCTTCAATCCTTTCATTTGAGGGGCCATATTGGCTGGTGTTATTTGGTATAATGATGTGTATCGATTGATCCGTAGACACATCTGTACATCCTGTACGAGGCGCGTTTAGTAGGGAAACTAGTGATGCTTTCCGGATCTATGCATTTAGACCTATAGCATATATCTACCCATAAAACACCCCTGAGGAGACAACTTATCAATAGCATAGTTCAGTAGAGATTATATTACATGGCTTGAGATATTTATTAAACAAACTATTGCAGTTCATGTTGCACAGCACATGACCATACGCACGTGATTTGATGTATTTGATAAAAGCTTGCTACTTCCATAAGACGTTCCCAGGCAATTCAACACCTTTCAGGATACAGAGAAGTCATGTCTACTACTATCGAGTAATTAAAATTACATTCTGAAGATTGTGTGTCTACATTGCAAGGTGCGCAATGATTGGCCAATTGGAAGACCGAGCTATGGTAGTGAGTCCTGCACGACTAGTTCCAACTCACCACCCGAAAAAAAGAGCCCAAACAGTACCAATATTAAAACTATATTCACTTCAAAGTCAGGTATCATAATGTCCGCTGTTGCTAAGAGTGCTTCCACTAAGTTGAACTGGGCCCAAGTCATTTCCAAATTGGGTTTGACTGGCTCTACCGCAGCTTCTTTGACCTCCTTCAAAAAGAGAAACGACGAGGCAAAGAAAGAATACCAAACCTTGTCTGAACAACCTACCACCGTGGACTTCGAGTACTACAGAAGTGTCTTGAAGAACACCAAGGTCGTTGATGAAATCGAGAAGGCGGTTTCAGGTTTCAAGCCAACCACTTACGATGTTTCTAAGACTTTGAAGACCATTGACATTTTTGAGGAGAAGGCCATTGAGAACGCCAAGTTGACCGAGAAGTCTGTCACTTCTGAGATCGAGCAATTGCAAGCTACTTTGAAGGACATTGAAGGCGCTAGACCATTCGACCAATTGACTGTCGAGGACATTGCCAAGGCCAGACCAGACTTGGATGAGAAGGTTAACTACATGGTCCAACACGGAAAGTGGGAGGTTCCAGGTTACAAGGAAAAGTTT
Source organism: Clavispora opuntiae (assembly GCA_030574075.1). Lineage (NCBI taxonomy): Eukaryota > Fungi > Ascomycota > Pichiomycetes > Serinales > Metschnikowiaceae > Clavispora > Clavispora opuntiae. The sequence goes on from JAJMEJ010000005.1 coordinate 139,512, forward strand.
GGCGACTTGACTGTTATGTAATCACATCTTTATCTATTCATTTGCAAACCACAACAAGATTGGAGCTTGCTCTTTGCTTTACGAATCATTACATCAATAAAAATCGAGAATTTAATAATCATGTACCATTTATTTACTTACGTCTACTTTATTAGCTAGCCCTTTCCATTGTCCATGTTCGTAGATGAAGATTCCTTTCTGTCGATGAGCAATGATGTAATCAACAGCCTGGTAGAATTCTGCTGGAATATATGTAACATCATCAAGCTTGCGTGGATATACGAAGTTAGTCTCTTTGGCATTGAATCCACGTTCGAAATCATTGTCCCATCCAGTTACTACCACGTTACATTTGTACTTCATCTGTATTGACTTGAGCATTTCACTTAATTTATTGTACCAGCAATATCTCTCTGTTGAAGACGCACATCGAAGGTGCCAATAAAATGCAGATAAATTTTCTATCACAAGCGTGTTCATGTAGCAGTCATTTATAGCTTCAATGGAGTTCTTCGGTATCCCATCCAATATCGACATTAGCTCAGAGTTAGTGGCACAGGGAATGACCACTCCATTAACGCGTTTCATTACGGAGGTTGGAAGTGATTGAGCACAATTTATTATGATCACGTCATTTGCTTCCCTTAGGAACTGGAGGTAAAAGTCTAACTTACCTTGTATACGGGCAAATAAGATCACGCAAATGTTGTTCTTCAATAGAAGAACCTCTTTCCCTGATCTTGAGTAAGGAATGACTATCTCCTGTACCGGGAGTATTGTGATCTGTTTCTGTTAGGACTGGAATTGAAAATTTGTTCTACATAGGTACATACTTCTGATAGCACAAGAGTGATCATTTCTGTTAGGAGGACCTCCGCTATATTAGTGATATACCTGCGCACTATAGAACAAAGTAGTTAGTAGAATGTAGTTCTGTTCGTTTCGCGAAAGCCACCATTTTAATCATCATCATTATCATATGAGTTGACGTAGAAAATTGTACCATTAATTTCATGGTCAAAATTATAGTCGATTCCATTGATCAACATTTTGTTGATTCTCAATTTAGTGTAGCCATCATTTTCGTCCTTTGACTGGCCAATGTTCACATCCTCCGCATCTCCTCTATTCAAGTTGATCATACGTCTAATTATATCATTGAGATAGTGCGAAATGACCATCAGATAATTCGGAACGAATCTTTCCTTTCGAATAAATTTACATTCACTGACATCAGAAGAAGCATCAAAGAAAGGCTGGTTTAGTTCCTCGTCTGCTTCGTCTTCAAAATATCCCATCTCATAATTTTTCACAGGTAAGCACATGATAGGAAGGATTGAGTGGAAGTTCCATGTGACATTTCTCATTTGTCTAGTAAGAATTCCTAGATCCCCCAAGTTAGGATCATACTTCATTCGTTGTGACAAGGCTTCGCCCATGCATCTAACAAGTTGCACCGTCAGAATGTCCTTGAATGTGCCCTTGCTTGAATTGTAGTATCGGTGGTAAAGTAAATAATCGTCAAGATTTCTCAAGTATTTAGAACAATGAGAACACTGACAGCCGTTCCAGAGAAACGTATTCATTGGTTGCTCGTAGCATGCCAAACTTGCAACAAGGTTAGGAAGAACTAAATTCACAACATGTCTTTGGATCAGGGCCAATAAATCAGGTAATAAGAAGGTGTATAGCTTTAACTTTCTGATGTAGTTCCCTTCAAACCCATCATCGATGTTTCCATCCAAGGGAACATTGTGGCGAATGCTTAGCAATAACAAGCTATTAGAACGTTCGACAATATTCTTTATAAATTGAAACACTGTCAAGTCCCATTTTTCACAGTAACGATGGTTATTAAGGGCTGCTTTGGAATTTTGAACGATCGAGATACGCTTAGGATTCAGAAGGAGCAATCGAGACAAGCCAGGCTCCAAGCATGATTGGTCACAATCTTCACAATGGTCACAACCAAGTGAAATCTCTATATTCTCGAGAGTCTCGAAGTTCACAAAGGGATAGTCATCGGTATAGTTTTCATGGTTTTGAATAATATTCAATGTTCTGAGTTTAGGCATCATAAATGGAATTTTCAACCACAATTCTTTGAGGGATGACATTACTTTATTGAACACATCAGGATCATTTCTGATTCTAATACTCGTGATCTGCTCCAACATTGGCACTATTGACAACGGTAAAGACTCTTCGTGCGGTGCATCCGCTATAATCAACTCCCGATACTTTGAGGATGGTTTTATGGACCCTAGTTGTGTGAGGCTATCAATGCAAATAGAACTGAGATTGAATTTGAGCTTTAAATTGTGGTAATCGAGATAACTTCTCAACTTTGAGTCTGCGATGTATATCTTGTGAACGTTGTTAGGGATGGTAGACAAGAGAGTGAAGAACTCTTTTAAAATACTAGCCACTGCGTCGTCAAAAGAGTCGCCCACCTCTATTTCTTCAATGTAATTTGCCAATTCAGGGTTCGTTTCAATTGAATCAATAAGCGTACGCAACTTGGCTGCAAGCATTTTCATGTGAGCCGAGGTGCTCATTTGAACAGACGCAAACCCGGTAATGTACGTGTAAGACAGTTCGATGAAATCCTCCCTGCTTCGGGAGCCTTCTTTCTCTCTATACTTCACAACCGGATTGACTTGTATCATCAACCTTTTGTAGAGCTTGCGGAGACACGCTTCATAGAAATGATAGTTGGTGCCAGCAAGGTTCAAAAGCAGGTCCTGGGGTAAGAAGAACATCAAGTTCTCCAAGACCTGTTTTGGGAGGTCAATAAGGCTATTGATTCCGTCCTTCATTGGTTGTCTTATGTTTTATCTATCTAGTCGAGAGGTGTTGGGCAAAGAGACTACCTGCACAATGAAAGTTGGGGTATGAGCTGATGCACCGACTTATACGGTACTAACAACTGTGAACATGACTAACAGCGACTTTAGGAAAGGCTTTTAACAAATCAACAAAGAAAGTAAAACAAAAAAATAAGAAAAAAGAACAAAAAAATAAAAGAAATAACCCCGCTATCTTTTAAATCGGAATAGTTTCCGAATGAAGCATGTCTATTCTCCTTGTGGTCTATCTAGTGCCATCGATAACAAGCATAAATTACGCCGTAAGTAGCGAAATGAGTATGGCAGTCTATCCACATGTTTGTGTTTTTGACCTCTGTCAAATAAACCACATTTGAAAACTCTACAAGACAGTGATGAGCACCAACTAGAAATTCGGTAACCAATGCATTCGAGTCTATACATAATTCATAGACAGTTTAAGCTGAATATTCTTTATTGGATGGTGAAACTGGAACAGCAGAACCCGCTTACTCGTCCTTCAAACCAGCAATAGCTCTGCCGGTGTAAAACAAACCGTACGCGGTAGAGAAGGTGAACAAGGCGTAGAATGGGTAAACAAGGAGCTTGGAGCGAGGGCCTCTCAACCACAACTCCTTGTTTGAGTTTTGGTACAACTTTTGCAATCTGATAACTCTTTGTGGGTCCATGATGGTGGGGATACTGAGAAGAACTGAGTTGATGTCTGAGACGTGAAAGTAAGTCTCACTTAAACATCAGCGCACTTTTCCGCCAATGAGAGCGCTCTCGAATAATTGTGCAGTACACTACTGAGATCGGTTCATTTTCTACGTACACTACTTCTATCAGTGTGGAACCACCTTTCCTGGTTCAATTATATATTCTACACCGTCTGCAAAATCTGAAATGTTTACTCTGAATCCAGATCGATTATTCTGTTCAGTCGGCGGTTGTAGCGAGTAGTTTCAGGCTCCAAGATCTGGATATCCGAGTCATCACCAGAATCTATATCAACTTCCGAACTTGACTCCCGCACAAGCTCATAGTCTTCGCCAGGCTCGGCAGAAATGTTAACGTCATACAGATGTAACCGGTCAATTGCTTGCTCCATTTGTGAGCGTGATTCGGGTGAATTATGCGACGAAACCCCTTCGTCCATGAAACCAGACCACAGCTCTCTGCTACTAACTTCTGATTGGGACTGTAGATCGTCATCCAGCCCATTGTAGACGTCTTCATCAATAGCAGTAATGTCTCTGTTGTCAACAAAACTGTCTTCTGAATCATAAGCATCACCAGCTACCCCGTACATTTCCACTTCGTCTTGATCTTCGTTATATGCGTCTCCATCGTCTGAATCAAAGTACAGATCATTACCAGCAACACGTAGTCTGGATCCACAATGTAAACAAACTCCACCATGTGCTTCCCAATGACAGTTACCACAACGTGGAACGCCATCTGAGGTGTCCACAAGGGTGAGAGCCGAGTTAAAGGTTTCACCGAATAGCCCACCTTGCTTACTATCATGTTCAAACTCATCTATGCGCTCTTGTCGCGCATCCTTCAACAGTCGCTGAGCTTCCACGTCAGTCATTGAATCAATGTAGATATCTGTGAGTTGCTTGCTGATATCACGGAGCTGGATATTTAGTATCGGTGGTTTTTCCAAAGTCTTGCGACAAGTTGGACAGTTGACCTTTGACTCAAACCATGCATTCAAACACCCATAACAGAACGAGTGCCCGCACTCGGCGAGAAACGGCACATGCATTACTTCTGAACATATCAGACATTCTAATGTACCCAAAATCTTCACTAGGGCCTGGTCCTTGAGTCCTTCATCGAATTTTCCCCACGCTGACAAGTCATCATACGACATTGTCAGAGAATGCTTTAGTTGTGAAGGGCGAAAGTAATTCCTTCCAATGGCATGTGCAGTCTCGCACTGTTCCCATCGCGTGCCCCCGCATACATATTGGTACTCATCCATGATAAAGGCCGTCGCTATAGTCATCCATTTATAGTCATACTTTTTTTAGTACCTCGTGTGTTTTTTCGGTCTCTTTTGCAATGGCCAAATGGTTATTATATGCTGAACAGATGTCCTGATGAATTTTGGCCGTAGATTGGCGGACCATTTCTAGAGTCGCACGTAACTTCTGAAGATGCTCAATCTCAGTTTTCTTTACGTTAGTTCTAATGCTTAATCTTTGCTGAAGTAATTCACGGTAGCACGTACCATTTCTTCTGATCTCTCTGTCATTTTGATCCAATGTATCACGTCGTTGTTTGGAAAACAATGAGTTTGTGTGCGGTAGCAGTTCCTCATTATATACAGGTGGTCGTAGGTAGTTGATCGAAAGACTCTGCCACAATTGGGTCACAATTACCCAAATATGGAACTATTACATTTTCTGTATCCTCTACTATTGTAAGCTTTTCTCTAGAGTTCTCTCTCACAAAACTATAGCTCTGGCTTCCAGACAATAATTATGGTTTGCGCCGCATCGTGTGTATAAAAAAGTGCGCTAGGTCTCAACACAACCCACTCGCAAGGTTCATTTCCTAGTAAAAACGAAGATGTCGGATCAACCCAGATCAAAAAGAAGCTCTGAAGTCTCAGAAGAACTAGATTCTAAAAAGCCAAAGCTTCTGTCTGTGACAGAGGATAACTCTGAACCAACAAACGGTGGCACTTTAAAAGTTGAATCTGGTAAAGCAACCGAATCTGAGGATGGAGCAACAACACCATCAACCACGACAAGTGACGATAAAGCCAAACAGACAACACCTATAGACAATAAGCCCGTGTTTGGTGCTGCTAGCACTTTTGGTAATTCATCCATCTTCCAAAAAATGAAGGACAGACCCAGCATTTTCGACACTAAGCCAGACAGTACCAAGGAGAACGACGACAATAACTCTTCAGAACCGGCATCTGCCACAAGTTCATTTGGAAGCTCATTTGGAGTGAACAGCAAGTTTAGTAATGCTTTTCAAAAGGCAACCAAGAAGAAGTCTTTTCTTGATGAACCCTCTCAAGATGAGTCCAAAGATAAAGAAACGGATAGCACTCAATCTTCTCATCAGCCAGTTCAACAATACAAACAGATTGATTTAAAAGCACAGGATGTCAAGACAGGTGAAGAAAACGAAGAATCTGTTGTATCTGCTACAGCAAAGCTTTTCGAATTAGATCTTACTAAAATCTCCGACGGATGGAAGGAGAGAGGAGTAGGTCCACTACATTTGAATAAATCTAGGGAGCCTCCGTACAGTTCAAGGATTGTCATGAGATCCCAGGGTCTTTTGAGGGTGGTTTTGAACTATAAAATTACTCCAACAACAGTCCTTATAAAAGGCTTGGACGCTAGCTTGTCGCCAGGAAAGTATTTGAGAATCAATTCGATATCTGCGGATGGCAAACCTGTCCAATACCTACTCAAATTCTCTAACCAGACCATCCGTGACGATTTTTCAGAACAGGTTGAGAAACTCAAGGAGTTGACTAAAGAGGGGTCAACTATAGAAAAGTCGGTCAAGGCAACAGACGAGGGCGATAAAAAAATAGAGGACAAAAAGGAGTGATACATGGATACGTGTGCCCGTAATTTGTCAATAATAAATTACTAATAAAAAAATAACCTCTCTACTATTTGTACTATTTTTTCAAGAATGCTAAACTGCAAATTGTCTGACCCTTCATTCCTCCGAATTGGAATGACGGGTATTCGATTCTTTTCCACACTTCAAGATCATTTTTCCCATCTTCTGTGATAATCTTAGTTAGTTCACCCTCGGTAAAATTACAAGATGTCACAATAAGTAACGATCCGGGATGCATCAATTTTGAAACTTGAATAGGATAGACCTCAATTCCTATCTTGCCTCCAAAGCCGTCCACGGGCTGGTTATTCAATGCAATTGCGTCCAAAGTACCTTTGTCAAACAAAACATCGAATTTACCCGAATTATGTTCCAAGTACTCGCAGTCCCTTGCGATGAAGTCAACTCTTTCAAATGCAAATGATTCATCACCATATTTTTTTTTGGAGATCAGTGCCGCAAGCTCAACAGATTCCGATGAATAATCAATTCCCGTAAGTTCTAGCGAAACGTCTATGTCTTCTTCTTCGATGGTATCATGCAATTCGAACAAAAAGTGACCATTTCCTGTTCCAAGGTCACAAATACGGAGTTTCTTTTCCGTTTCTCCCAGCTCAATCAAATTACAGAAGAACTGAACCACTTTCCGTTCTGCGTCAGAATCGTCAAACCAACATTCACCAGTATCTTCTTCGTTTTCGTTAAAATTTTTGATCTCTCTCTGGTAAAATTGATTCCAGCTGCGATTATGTTAGTAGTGAACTCCTCATGATTTCTTCTATGAACATACTATTCTTGCGTTCCAAGCTTCGAATCGTTGAGTCTAATTTCGTCACTCATTATGGTGACGGTTGTGACTGGGACAAACAGTTGGAGGTGATGCTCTTCCAACATCCCAAATCATATTTGGTCACGTGAGTGATTTCATGTATCTTAAGCATATTACCCCCATGCTCGTAGTAACGATTGATTTATCTATATGTCTGAGAACAGTGCAGCTGTGCCAGTTTTATCCTTCAAAAAGCCAAAGTCAAATAAGCAACTGAAAAATGAAATAGGATCCCCGTCACCGTCCGCACAAGCCTCGTTCTCAAACACATCACCACCACCTGTCCATGGACAAAGAAAAATACTGACTAAACGAAAAGCCCTTCAAGAGTTCTATAAATTGCATCAGGATCAAAATTCCAATAATAATTCAACAGAGTCCAAAAATAGTGAAGATGCCAGAAATGACCGTCCCCATACTTCACCAACTGAGAATGAAAGTAGTGTAAGTGGGGAGCCCACTGTCACTAGCGTTCAGGATACAGACATCCAGGCAGACCAATTGGTTGATCCCTCAAAATTTAACAGATTTGTCACAGATCTGAAAGCTCGAGATATTCTTAAAGTAAGGAACCATATTGCAAACAATCTCAACCAGCACGACCTGGAAAAGAAGACCATCATTTATGACAATTATTTTGAACTCATCAAGTTGAGCGAGGTCCTTTCCAGTTTTGATGATAACAAGGCTCTGGAACATTTACAGTTTGACGACGCATTTGGTGATCCTCAGTCCAGAATCACGACAAAGCACATAACTTCGGTTTTGAATGATCTCAATGATTTGATAAGTAATGAGGGGTCGGTTTTTAACCAGGATTTTACAAAAGTTGTTGAAAGTATATGTAACTCGGTGGATGAGTCTGACTCTATGGCCAGTGTCACTGGTGTGGTGGAGACTAATTGATTTAGTACATATGACCCCAGAACCAGCTTGAGGATTTCCTTCCACGAGTTACGAAATATAAATGAATTTACTATATAATCCAAAACATGAAATGACTGGACATAGTGACGTAATTTTATGATACACTTGGAAATTGTTGTACTTATTCCATATCCTGCTTTCAACTTCCTTATAGTGACGCGCGTGTAAAGTGAGAAACGTAGAAATCCAAAACGTTATATTCACAGACAATGAATGAAAGTGCAGCGGGGGAATCTCCTTATTCGGCTGAAAATATTGAAACAGAAAACGAAACTCTGGATCTCATTGATAAAGCAACACAACGCAGGTATCGGGTGTTTAAGAAGAACTCACCATTCCTATATGACTACATCTCCACCAATGCCCTCTTATGGCCTTCGCTAACTGTACAATTTTTCCCTGACCTTGAGTATACTATTGGAAATGGCGAATCTGATTGTATAGAGGCAACTACTCCAGAATCGCAATTGGCGTATCAACGTTTACTTCTAGGAACCTTTACTTTGGGCCAAGCCGTCGACAACATCACAATCCAACAGCTCCCGTATTATCGAGATCTCAAGAAATCCATAAATATCGAACAATGGAACTTTTCTACGGATAAGGAAGAGTTCGAACTCTCTACTTTATCAAAAAACAAGCTCAGGACAATCCAGACTATCAATCATCTTGGAGATGTTAACAAACTTAGGTATATGCCTCAGAATCCAGACGTGATTGCCAGCTCGAGTAGCTTGGGATATCTACTGATATACAACAGGACGAAACACTCATCGATCAAGTCCCTCATAGGTGAATCTGAAATTAACAAACCACAACTACGGTTACTGAACAAGGAGCATCCATGCAATACTGACATTTTTGCCTTTGATTGGAATACACAAAAGGAGGGTATAATGGCTGTCGGATCAACTGACGGTATCATAAGCTTATATGATTTAAAATCGGGGTACTCGTCTAAAATAGGAGATACCATAAACAATTACTGGCAATTTGTCAAGCCAGTAGGTGTGAATGACATGGAATGGATTCCGTCGCATAATTCAATTTTTGTATCGGCCGATGACGCCGGCGATATTCAAGTTTTCGATACAAGAACGGGGCAAGAGGTTTCAACTTGGCGAACAGGCTGCTCGGCAAATAGCATTAGTGTGAACCCATCAAACTCTTTTTGCATTGCTTCAGGTCACAGCGATGGCAGTATTGAAGTATGGGACTTGCGAACCCCAACTAAACGTTTACACCAGTTTAAGCCCCACACAGACTCTATCACCCAACTCAAATGGCACCCTAAACATCATTCTGTATTGGGCTCTTCTTCTGCCGACAAGCTGCTTAAACTTCACGATCTTGCCCAAGAGGAACTGTTGTTGTTCAGCCACGAAGGACATATGTTGGGGGTTAATGATTTTGATTGGTCTCAACATGAGGACTGGATGCTTGCTAGTGTTGCAGACGATAATTCGCTTCACTTGTGGAAACCTGCTCACCATTTGGTTAGCAAGTACCACTGAGACGATTTTTACTTGTACACACAGAAATAATGCACAGCGTGGAATATATAATTTTTATCCGTATAAACTCTTTTCATTCGTAGGTTTTAGTATGATCTAAATGATTTAAGCCTTGGAGAAGATCTTCTCAACCTCAGCAACAGACTCAGCCAAAACCCTGTCTTGGAACTTAGGATTGCCAATCTCCTTGTTAACCTTGTCCAAGACGGACTTGACCAATTGTTCTTGCTCCAATTGTCTTTGTTGTTGTTCGAATCTGACCCAAGAATCCAAAGTGGCCTTAGCTTCGTGAGCAACAGCAATCTTTTGTTTCAATTCAAAAGACTCGGCTTCCAACTTGGCAGTCTCTCTGGAAACGTCGAACAATTGCTTAGTAGTAGCAACAACGTCCTTCAATTGGGAAACAGACTCGATTCTTTCCTTGACAGCAGAGACGTGCTTAGTTCTGGAGTTGTTCAAGAGATCGTTGACCTTCTTAATCTCACCATCAGCCCATTCAGTGTACAATGGAGCAACAAACTTAGCACACAAAGCAGTGAAGGCAGCAAAGGTACAGACCAAGATGGTTTCGTCGTGAATGACAATCAATTCATTTGAGATACCGTAAATGGCAGCGGCAGCAGAGGAAGCCAAGATACCGGTCTTGGAGATGAAGTTGTTACCTGGCAAAGCATCGATGATAGAGTTAGCCTTTTGCTTTGGCTCGACTGGGGTGGACAAGAAACGAACACCGATTCTGGAATTGTTAGTATATGGCTTGTGTAATAAGAAAGACCGTGTGAACTATGAACTTTGAAGCAACTGAGACGTTGCACAAAACGGTATTGGGAATTTGTGGAAAAGATGCGGGATAGTGGTGAGACTGCTGGTTTAAGATCAATTGTGTTGGGTACAACTTTGAAGGATGGAGGAATGGTAAGAGACATTTCGTATGGACATTAAACAGGGATTATATGAGATGAATTAAAGTCACACGATTCGGGGCAAAAACAAACATACGGAGAGCGGGCAGCCAAGAATGCTGGACGAGCAGCTCTGGTGACAATTCTGTTGACAATAGCCATTCTGTTTGCTGTTAACACGAAGTAGAGAGTCGCTATAAGAAAAAAAATACCCTTTTCTTAGTGTTCGCGCCAACGAGCTCGGATATGGCATTCTGCGATTTCATTGGAGGAGGCTCGACTGCCTCATTTAGTAATGCGTAAAGGACTTGCGCGCAATTGAGTACAGTGTTATACGTATTACTGGCGCAGCTAGCACTGTTAAGTGTGATGCATGGTTTCGTATATTAGTCTATTCTATGATTTCCTTTTGATACTTTTCCTGTAAGATTCTGTTAATCGCGTGTTCTGTAGCCCATTGACTTCTGCTCAATAATGGTGCAAGATCCAGCTTGAGATCACTATTGTAAGTCAGGTTCTTCCCCCGTGGTTTTTCGGTGTTACTTTGCTCAGTCTCGCTATCAGGTTTATAGTCAGATTCCTGTTGGCTGTCGTCGTTGCTAGCAATATTTGAGGTTTGATCTGTCTCGGTCTCTTTCTCTTTTTCCTCCTCTTGTGTGTTTGAGAGCGAAACATCTATATTCAGCTCGAGGCTTTGTTTATCGGTATGTTGCTCAACATTATCTTCATTTCCATTCTTTTGCTTCCTTTGACGTCGAAGCGCCGCTAACTTTGAAACACGATCAGACATAAAAAATTATTACATAAATCTCATCGATATAACCTATAATCCATAATCAAATATACACCCGTGCCTCCCCAATTGCCTCTTTTGGGTCACATATTCTTTTATGTGAGATACTGAGACACGATTTCTCTGAAGAATTCATCCAGAAATCTCATATGCTCGCCTTCAACCAAATGGAAACTAATTCTTCCGTTTTCATTTAAACTCTTTAGGCCAATTAAATCCTCTCGATACACCCTTGTTTCAGTGAACGGGATAATGATTCCCGTTTGACTATCCACTTCTTGGAAGAATGCACTTTCCTTTGGAAATAGAGTAGTATCCTCGGTGAATTGTATCAAGACTAGTTTTCCAATATTTGAGAAGTATTTTTTTGCATCTGGGTCATATGATTCTGGCTTTTCGTTGTTCACGTCAGCTAAAAAATGAGAATACTTCAAATAACTGATGTACTGAACAGGGTCTCTAAAGTATTGAGCGGGGATAATTCTTTTTTGGACTTCAGGGAGCCATACTTGCCTCTTAAGCAATGCATTCCGCCTTTTGCAAACCCAGTCATCTTCATCTTGACAGAGTGGAAGTTCCAGAACTCCAAGATGTGGTGAGCCGAACGTTATAAGTGTAGAGACAGAAACCTCGGGGCATTTCTCAATGAGAGCCCTCATAAACAATCCACCCTGTGAAAATCCAATGGCTGCAAAGCCGGACTCCAATTCGGGTATGCTTTTCAAAGTATCGCAAACTGTCGCCACATGGTCATTTGCATCTCCAAAAACTGATTTTCTTTCGTCTACCGATGGGTCTTCGTCTAAATATACTGAATGAACGAATACATCTGGGATTATTGACTTAATGATATCCTCAATTCTGTGCATTCCACTGGTGTTGTAATTATCCCCTAGGCCATGCCAGATCACCACAGCTTTTGGGTTTTCTAACGTAACTGATTTTTCTAATTGCGAAATAACAGGCGTTTGTGTGTTTGCCCCAAAAAGAGCTAAAGTTAACGGTTTAAGTACATACATGGGAGCCTAATTCTATTGTATAATCCTTTTCAGGGTATGTACATTGATGGCGCTTCGCGTAACCACAGTTACTTATGTGGGGAAATCACTCAAAATCCCGCACGTGATGTGCCCATCGCTATTGTGGAAAATTATGGTAGTGCTCATGACTACCAGAGAAGTTGTACTCCAGCATGTCGTTTGTATTAGGTGAAGAAGCCAGAGAGGAAGCAAAACGATCTCTTAAAGGTCTTATAACACATATACGAGCTGAGGCGGCTAAAAGCGGAAATCAAAGTCATCATGAACCCATCTCACTAGTTTTGAATACTAAAATACATCTAATCAAAGAGAAAGACTTCACTCCCCGGATCATCCCCGTCACGCACAAATTGCATAAAATTGACGAAAAGACTATATTACTTATTACAAGGGAGCTGTCTTTTCGCCAGAATTTTACCAAGCCTGGATCACCAACAGAGGACCTTTTTCATCAAATCATTCCCTTTCAAAAGATTAAGCTGATAGGCCACAGTAAGAAGAGTTTGATTCGGCTTTTTAAAGAGAATGACATTGTTTTAGCAGATACAAGAATACATTCGAAATTGCCAGAAATTTTAGGAACCCAATTCTATGGGAAAAACAAAAAAGTCCCATTCAAGGTTCAAATGAATAGACCAGACTTAAGCGTTAGAACTTATGGTACTATAGATCAGCTGTGTGACCCAAAATACGTTAGAAGCCAAGTGAAGGCAATTCTAGGTAATGCATCGTACATGGCTCCTGCTGGGGGAACATGTGTTAATATCGTCATAGGCTATTCTGACTGGAAGATTTCTCAACTACTCACCAATATTGACGATGTGGTTACTTACTTGGTTGACGAGAAAAATCAGCCCGTTGGAGGCCTCTTGAAAAAAGTGGACAATTTGCATAGTGTTCTAGTAAGAACGAACAACAGCGTTTCATTGCCTGTCATGAAGAGCAAGGGAAAGGACGATAATCCCGAGAGTGATATGAGTGACATTGATTTTGAGTAATTATATAAGTTTAAGGTCGCGATAAATTTGACGTATACAATGTATTTTTTTGGTTAATCTATTTTTTTTTTCTTTTATGATTGTCTATCGGCTATATGTAAGATGAATTAGATAGATTTGTTTTTTGCGCGCGATGCTCAGCTCCGGTTTCCGATTGTTCGTCAGGATCAATTAAAGACCAATTTGTGCGCAACAAGAACGCCATTAATATTCATTCGAGCATTTATTCAACTGCTGCCGAGTCCTTTATTTTGAGGAAGGTTCTTCCGTCGTCGTGAAATGAATTCAGTAATACAGCCGGTATGGGAAGGAACTTCCTATGTGGCAATGGAGGCCAGTAAGATTCGAGATATGGCAAACAATATGATTGTTGATATGGATGACGATGAGATTGAGCATGTGGAGCATTTCAATTATAAACAAGATTTGGAACGTAAATTGACTGTGACATCGGTTATAGGGATTGGGTTCACCTTAATGGGTGTTCCATTTGGCCTATCTTCTACATTATGGATCCTGTTGGTGGATGGTGGAAATGTAACCATGTTATACGGCTGGTTGATTGTTGGATTTTTCAGCTTTTGTGTGGTTCTCAGTTTATGTGAAATTATAGCAAAATTTCCTACTGCCGGAGGAGTGTATCATTTCAGTGCAATTCTAAGTAACGACAAGTACTCATTGGTCAGCTCGTGGTTCACAGGATGGTTCTTATTGATTGGAAACTGGACTTATGCCGTGAGTATTCTTTTTTCGGGATCTCAATTCATTCTTTCGATCTTTGGACTTAAAAACGTTTATTATAAGGAAGACATACTGTTGGTGCTCGTCGTTTATTTCTTGATGCTAATGATTGTTGGTTTCGTCAATTTCAAGTTTTCGAAGTACTTAGAGCATATCAACAAAATCTGCATTTTCTGGTCCATTTCTTCCGTCATAGTTATTGACATTTTGTTGATACTTTTTGCCCATAAAACTAATTCCCTCAAACACATCTTGACCCATTTTGATAATTCCAGATCCGGCTGGCCCGATCCACTTGCCTTCATGGTTGGATTGCAAAGTTCCTCCTTTACATTAACAGGATATGGTATGTTATTCTCCATGACTGATGAGGTCAGAAATCCTGAGAAAAATATGCCTAAAGGTAGCATTAGTGCCATTAGTATCTCAATTGTCCAAGGATTATTTTTCATTATTCCTCTTTTGATAATCATGCCAGAACTCTCTGTTCTTCTAGATGAGACACCAGAAATTATGCCGATTGACTTGGTATTCAAAACCGCAACCCAATCGTACTTAGTTTCGTTCATTTTGATTTTGCTTTTAGTTGGGACTGTCTTTTTTCAAGCAATTGGGGCTTTAACAACCGCATCAAGAAGTACATATGCATTTGCCCGTGATGGTGGTCTTCCGTTCAAGCACTTATGGGTGTCTGTGGATTCAGTCGAACTGTCTGTCATTCCAAAGCATGCGTTATATTTATCTATGGGTGCATGTGCATTATTCTCCCTCATTTCCTTGGTTTCTCCTTCGGCATTCAACGCATTTATGGGTGCATCGGTTATATCTTTGGCATTAGCCAACGGTATCCCAATTTTTTGCCTTATGTTAAATAAAAGAAGAAAAATCAAGGGTTCTGCATTCCGCTTAAAGTATTTTGGTTGGTTGATTAATGGCATATCTGTGGCTTGGGTATTCCTTCTGTTTTTTATTCTCTGCCTGCCCCCAGTAATTAAGAATTTGACCTGGCTTTCGATGAACTATGCCAGTGTGGTTTTCGTTTTTCTTGTTATTATTGCTGCTATAGGGTACTTCACATGGGGTGCAAGTGTTTTCACAGGACCACAAATCGAAACCGATTATCTAGAACTTCATAACTTGGGTAACTCTTCCAATATGGCACACACCCAAGAAGAGTCACTGCGTGGCTATTCGAAGATTCAGACTGATGCTGATGAGGCTAACACCTTGATCCCAGACAATAATTCCGTTTTAAAGGTTGAAGAGGAGAGTAACACAATGACACTGAAAGGAGATGAGAGTACAATTGGAAATTAAGTTGCATTAGTTAAAACAATTTATAGCATGTTGTGATGAACATCTGGTCATTACTTTGAGAATGTACATATTAATTAAGTTACAAAACCTATTGTTAATGGGAGATTTCCGGTTTTAGATAACTAATGCCAAATTTATGCTCCACCTCAGATTAAATGCGAATATACTTAACAAGCAAAATAAAACACAAGCTCAATAAATTTTATCATCAACATACATAACTGATTCCATGACCCATCAAGAAATTATTATTTATGTTAAGCCAAACCACAAGATGAATTGAACTTGTCATAGAAGTGATAATTGCTTAGGCCTGTATTCGCATTATGGTCCCCATACTTCAATAATTCCAGATCTACAAAACAAGGAAAAATATGAAGAAATGATCCTTTAAAGCTTTTGAGAGTTTGACACACAAGGAATTCATCTAATTTCAACTAGTCGTTCTGGTCTAAATTGCTGATAGTCTAGTTTCGTTAGATCCAGGCGACGTGCACATAAGAGTGCAGTCAATGGCAAAAAAAGCGTGAAAAAAAAAGTTCACAACTAAACCGACTGTTTATCATCACAAATGTCTGCTGATCATACTAGAGACCCATGTCCCATTGTCATTTTAAATGACTTTGGTGGTGCCTTTGCTATGGGTGTTATTGGTGGTTGCTTTTGGCACGGTATAAAGGGGTTCCGTAACTCCCCATACGGTGAAAGAAGATATGGAGCACTCAGTGCGATCAAAACTAGAGCTCCAGTTGTTGGAGGTAACTTTGGTGTTTGGGGAGGATTGTTTTCTACATTTGACTGCTCTGTGAAGGCCGTTAGAAAGAGAGAGGATGCATGGAATGCTATTATTGCTGGTTTCTTCACAGGTGGTGCTTTAGCTATCAGAGGTGGCTGGAAGCACACTAGAAACTCTGCTATTACATGTGCGTGTTTCTTAGGTATTATTGAAGGTGTTGGAATGATGATGCAAAGGATGATGGCTCAACCTACTGTTGGTCCTGTTTTTACAGAAGAGCCATTGAAGGCTTAGGCGCTCGTTGGTTAATGTGGTCATGACTACCAGGCGTGCCTGGTCTTGTATATAATGTTGCAAATACATCATATGGATAGGCTATTTGTAAGTGGGTTGAAAAAGAAGTCCTGCTTGATTAACTTTTAGTACTAATCCAACATGAAAAAAAGACTCACACAAGGTGCCCGTAACCGGCCCTAATGCCAATTCCGCAGTCGTTGATAACAATAATAGGCCAAATACGCTAAGTTAACTATTCCGTCCTTATTCGTAGTTGGGAGTAAAGAAAGTGCTATGCATATGCCCTACTCAACATTAGCGGCCAAAATAAAGAGGGGACCGACTGCTGCTGAGTCATGCCACAGAGTTTTTGTTGAACCCTTACTTTTGTATTCCGGCATTCGCATGGAGTGTGTACAGGATAATTAATCCCACAAAGTGTGAGCACGCACCAACGGGTTGACACCACTCGACAAATTGTTCCGGTTCTAATCAAGGACCCATCCTCTTGATTCTAATGAGACCTAGGATATAAGGCATACTACTACTAAACTATAGTGAACCTGATCAAAGTGCTTTCCCGGCCCGTCTACGCCAATGTCGTTCAATTACTCATACTCACGCCATGACTCTACCCCAAACTCATGGGGCTCACAAGCTACAGACAATAAACAAAATGAGACTGAGGACCCATGCAGCTCACAAACTTCACCATCAATCCCACCTGGCTTTCGAAACCCATGGTATTCACAATCGACCACGTCTCAGGCTAAACCTCAGCAGGGGCAACAGCAACCACCACAGCTCTCATTATTGGCTTCCAAAAGGCAATCCTTTGCCAATCAACTACCTGTAACATATGAGAACACCAATCAAACGAACCAAACACCTTATATTCATCCTCCTACAAGAGCAGATAACCCCTTCAACCATTATTACACAAATAAAGAAGTGCTGCTCAATCACTTTCCTGATCGGCGAATGTCTGCCGCTGTTGATGGATCGCTTTATAATCCATACAATAACCCATACCAACCTCCTAATGTTTCTGTCGATAACCAAGGACAGATGATAGCGCCTGGTCAGACAAATTTCTATAAAGCCTCTGGAGTATTGCCACCGGCTACGGCGCGTCGTTCCTCAGTAGCTATCGGTGCATCGCAGTATTCTGGAAATAGCATCGACAACAGATACTTAAAGGCTCACCTCGACCAATATTCCATTTCAGTCCCTCCTTACAAAAGCTCCCAAGTCCCATCTCCAACCAAGATCATACCAAAATTAGTTCGTATCAATAGCAAGAATGATTTGAAGCCCAAGATCCATACACAACCGAAGTATAGAAGGCGTTCTGTGAATGCAAACCATATTTCACCTGTGAATGCTTTGTCTGTCTATTTGACCGAATCCTATACCATGTGCCAGCCACAGAAATTCCGCTACTGCAAGACAAGCAACCCCAAACGAGTATTGACAAAACCTTCCGAGCCTAAATTTAATAATGGATGCGATAATACAGATGGTGATTATATTTTATATGTCAATGATATCTTGGGGCAGGAAGAAGGCAGAAAATACGTCGTGTTAGACTTATTAGGATCAGGGACTTTCGGACAAGTGGCCAAGTGCCAGAATTTGGCCAACCAATCGATTGTTGCCGTAAAGATCGTAAAGTCAAAGCCTGAGTATTTAAATCAATCATTATCTGAGGTAAAGTTGTTGGAGTTTTTGAATCAAAACAGTCAAGGAAGCAGTTTCATTCGATTATTAGACACTTTCATGCACCGTGAACATCTTTGTCTCGTTTTTGAGCTTTTAGCATCAAACTTATATGAGCTTATCAAACAGAATCAATTCCAAGGACTTAATATGAAGTTGGTGAAGTCTCTTACACGCCAATTATTGGACGCATGTGCACAGTTGAAGAATTTTCAGATTATTCATTGTGACTTGAAACCTGAGAATATTTTACTTTGCCAACCTGACAAACCAGATATCAAGGTTATTGATTTTGGAAGTGCATGCTTCACCAGACAAACAATATACTCTTACATCCAATCGCGGTTTTACCGTTCACCAGAAGTCATATTGGGACTTCCATATACCGAATCGATAGATATGTGGTCACTTGGTTGCATTGTGGGTGAACTTTTTTTGGGTCTACCCATGTTTCCTGGCTTCTCTGAGTATAACCAAATTTACAAGATTGTTGATATGTTGGGCCTTCCACCAAAGCACATGATTGAAGTTGGAAAAGCGTCTATGAATTATTTTGACAAGGTTCCTTCATCTGAGGCTAACGGAAAGCCTACATACAGATTGAAAACACATGAGGAATACATTGAGTTTGCTAAGCAATCGAAGGGAAAAGTAGACCTAAGCAAAGCAGAACAACCCAACAAAGAATATTTCCATCACAAACTACTTAAGGACATCATAATGAACTATAAGATGCCCTCTCGCAAGATGACCCAATCAATGATTGACAAGGAGTACCGGGATCGGCGTTTGCTTGTCGATTTCTTAACCAAAGTCTTAAATCTTAATCCGCTTGAAAGACTTACACCACAGGAGGCGCTAAAACATCCGTTTGTGAATGAAAATGCTTTAACAGAAAAGCTGACGAATTCTTTAACAACTAGTAATTAATATGGATTATTCGGCTCACTACTTACATACAAGACTATCAAGCAATATTAATATAGATGCATCTGTATGCATTTTCTACCATGTCAAGGTGTAGATACATGCGCGCACAAGTGTTTTTGATAGTCGTGTACAACCACATTTTCAAAGTCGAAAATATTCATTATCACAATCGAAACCAAAAGTAGCAGCACTGAGGTAATCACATACATCCACCTGGGTAAACTTATACTGGCTCTCATTTTCCCACTAAATTTATAAACACTTTTCCAATTCAGTATGAACGTTAGTACCAGTGCATTGGGTGTGAGAAGAAGAAAACCCAAGAGTCAAAATATTGATGACGAAGAAAATGCAGCACTTTTGAAACTAGGGCCTGAATTCCAGCTCACACAGATCACAAATTCTGGAGAAAAAGAGCAACTTATTGCTTTGAATTTATCAGAAGCAAGACTCTTGATAAGAGCAGCTTTAAAGGAGAGGAAAAACAAAGCTGAAAACAAACAATTTGAAGAGAATGATGAAGAAGAAAACGAAAGAGAGGATGAAATAGCTAATATTGAACTTGCAGGTCCAAACTCCAACGAAATTGTGCATAAAACTTTAAACTACTTGTCCATGTTTAGCAGATTCAAGAACTCTTCATCTACAGAAACCGTCGAAAAGCTCTTGATAGATTTCAGCAACCAGGCTTCTGAACCTTTACATCCGTTTGAGCTTGCTCAGTTGGGTAATTTGGAATGTGAGGATGCCGAGGAGGCCAAGTCACTCATTCCTAGTTTAGCAAACAAGGTTTCAGATGTACAGTTGAAGACTTTGCTCACTGAGTTAAGAAAGTACCAAACATTATCATAATTGTATCAAATACCCAAATACTAATGATTACCCTTCTAGTATCAGAATGATGATGCCTCAAAGTGTTCTGTGAACACGAAATGCAACAAAATGAAAAAAAAAAGAAGACGAGAACAAAAGTGAAAAATTTGAATAAAATCAGACCTCAGAGATAGGTAATAGTACCAATATTCGAGCGGAATAATAAATAAAATACTATTTATAACTACAAAACTTCGTTTGTAGAACCCATTTAGTACGAATGTATAGTGTGCAGTTCACCACAATAGCATCTCTTCGCAGTTCAACATTGAAAGT
The DNA here is from genome assembly GCA_030574075.1 of Clavispora opuntiae. NCBI lineage: Eukaryota > Fungi > Ascomycota > Pichiomycetes > Serinales > Metschnikowiaceae > Clavispora > Clavispora opuntiae. The sequence continues at coordinate 159,820 of JAJMEJ010000005.1, forward strand.
GAATTACCATCATAATCATGGATAGCGATGACAATTTGTACGATGAATTTGGTAACTTTATTGGGGATCCAAATGATTCTGATGCCGAATCAATAGAGGTGAAAAACGCTATTCTTGAAGATGTTCCAGAACCAGCACAACAGGACGATGTGGAGATGGATACATCACAGAACGCTGTCGCATTAAGGGGAAATGACCAGTTTAACGAAAAGTTTGAAACGATTGTAATTGATCCATTGAATCAAGGTGAAGAAAAGCCGATAATCGAACCAGAGAACAACCAAACGTTATTTATCGAGTACAAAGACAAGAAATCAGATGATAACCTTCCACCCGTTTCTTACTCAAGGGAATACATAAATGACTTGGCGAGAGAATTACCTGAAAGACTAAGAAACGTGATTGTCGTTGGAAATTTGCACACTGGTAAGACTAGCTTGATTGACGGACTAGTCCGCGAGACTCACCCTAACATTGATGCATCCAGGAATGCATCAAAAGCTTTCAAAAGCGTTCGCTACTTGGACACACACAAGCTTGAGAGAGAGAGAGGAATTTCCATTAACTCATCACTAATCACATTGCTATTACCAGATACGAAAGGGAAGTCTTATGTACTAAATGTTTTGGATTGTCCTGGGCACCTTGACTTTCAAGACGAGTATCTATCACTGCTTCAAGTTACTGATGGGGCTATCTTAGTGTTAGATTTGCTCGAAGGATTTACAAAGAAAGATAAAAAGATTGTCACCGAGTTGATAAAACAAAACATACCGTTCGTTGTTGTCATGAATAAAATTGATAGATTAATCTTGGAATCAAGACTCCCACCAAGAGATTTTTACTACAAATTGAAATATGTCTTGGACGATATTAACCTGTTCATTTATCATAATGAGTTTATTACAGCCTATACTCATGAAAAGCTCATCAGTCCAGTCAAAAACAATGTTGTGTTTTCGTCCACAAACCTTCAAGCAATGTTCACAACAAGAACATTTAGCAAGCTATATTCATCTAATCAAGATTTGGGAAATAAGATGACGCCAGAACAATTAGAAAAGTTACTTTGGGGAGATATTTGCATGATAAAAGAAACAGGGAAATTTGATAAAATAAAGCCTAACGCAACTACAGACCAAGTTCGTACTTTTGAACAGTTTATATTGGAGCCTATATATAAACTTGTGACTTACAGTCTCACTGCTGAAACGGATGGAGGCAAATTGAAAAGTCTCTTGTGGAACAATTTTGGCCTATCTCTTCCCAAACCGTCTTATCGTCAGGATCCACAAACTCTATTGCAGTCAGTATTCAGCTCCATTTTTGAAGGTAACTCAGCACTTGTCGATCTGATTGCGACGTGTCTTCCAAGTCCTGATACTGCGTGTTTGCAGAAACGGTTTTTTACAAGAGAACAACTTGAGGGCGATGATTTGGTCGCAGAAGCCTTCAAACTACAGCTTTCCTCAGACATGAAAGATATTTTTACGTTTGTTCGTATTCATAATGGCATTTTGAGACCAGGTCAGAGGGTGAAAGTTATTGGAAGTGATGATACACAGAGCAGTACTATCGGTAGCCTTTATCTATCAGGAGGCCGGTACAAGTACTCCATCGAACAGGCGAATGCCGGACAAATTGTTTTAGTATCAGGTTTAGGTACTGTTATTGACAAATGTGCAACGATTGTGGACTTTTCTTACCTCCTGCCTTTCAAGCCTATCCATTGGAAAAATGCAGGCACCAGATCTGTGTACAAGGTAGCTATTGAGCCTGAGAATCCTAAGGAGTTACCTAAATTTATCGAAACATTGAAGCTTCTAATCAAGGTTTACATGTCTGCCGTTTCGCGTTTGGAGGAAAGTGGAGAATACGTAGTATTAGCTCCTGGTGAGCTCTACATGGACTGCTTTTTGCACGATATGAGATACTTGAATGACGAGTATTTCTCAATCAAAGTAAGTGACCCTATGGTTGTGTTCAGTGAAACATGCGCAGAAACTTCAGTTACTAAAATAACCACTCATTCGTCGTCGAAAAAGCATCTGATATCTATCATCTCCGAGCCGTTAAATGACAAACGGTTTTCAAAAGCTATCCAAAACGGTCAAATCGACTTATCGCAATCCAACAAAGCGACATCTAAGATATTACGACAAGAGTTTGGTTGGGACTCTCTCTCTGCAAGATCATTGTGGAGTTTTGGCCCAGATGATTTACAAAGTACTTCAATACTTCTAGATGATACCTTGGATGAAGATACAAACAAAGAAAACTTGCATGCCGCAAAGGATTACATCAGTGCTGGATTCGCGATGGGTATAAGCGAAGGTCCATTGTGCAACGATCCAATCAGGAATTGTAAATTCAAAATATTAGACGCAGTTATCAGTGGATCAGACATCAGAAACAGCGGAAGTCAAATCATCGCTATGGCTAGGAATGCTGTTCACACAGGATTCTTAACTGCAAGTCCTCGACTTTTGGAACCAATGTATAAAGTTTTCATCACCTGTACATACAAGTGTATTGAAGCAGCTCTGGTGATCTTGGATAAAAGAAGAGGTTGGATTATTTCTGAAACCCCCATTCCTGCAACAAAGTTGTATGAATTAGAGGGATATGTGCCGGTGATTGATTCTGTTGGATTGGATACAGATATGCGCCTTAGAACACAAGGCCAAGCTATGTGTTATCTTGATTTTGCCAGATGGGACATTGTTCCTGGAGATCCTTTAGATAAGGACTGTCATTTACCTCAAATGAAACCAGTTCCCAGGTCTTCATTAGCTAGAGACTTTGTTCTCAAGACAAGGAAAAGAAAGGGCTTGAGCGGTGAGCCAAATTTGCAAAAGTATCTCGATCCCCTGATCTACGCAAGATTGAAGGACAGTAATATAATATCATGAGGTATTAGAACTTTTGGAATTTCACGCACTTAATTTTCGCTTTTTTTGTAGAGTTTCATTGCTTAGTTCTGCTTTTGTCTCCGAATATGCTCCGAATATGCTAGTGTAACTCTTACCTTCGGCAGCCTGGTGTTCTAGGCTGCGAAGCCGAGAGATAAATCGTGGTTGCATAGTTACCGAAAAGGTTAGACGATTAGGTAAATCATTAGATAGTTGGTTTCTGTTGTTGTCCAAAAGCAAGAGGAATACTCTGATTAATTGAGATAATTCCAATTTCTGTATATGACTATTATCTTCCGTGACAGATAACGACAATTCAGGGATATCAACTCGCAATTCATCTTCCATGTGAAAGTTATAGGCATCAATAAGATCTCCATTTCCACGAAGCATATTAAAGAAATCTTTCATTGAACAATCCGATACCTCGTCCAAGGTAAATAAAGATATCATATCTTCTATATTACATTCGCATTCTCCAAAAAAAGGAACAAGTAGAAACTCGTCCCCACTAATATCGATGAAGACAGGAAGGCTTGAAAACACATTAGAGAAATTGAGACCCAGCCCATTTTCCAATCCGGAGCTTGGACCATCCATTTCAGTTAATACATCGCTTGTCCCTTTGGCATGTATATCTAAGTCACTTTCGGCGAGCTCGGATCCATCTTCAGAATGAACTTCCTCGTATTTGTCCTCTTGCTCTCCCAAAGTAACATCATCGGGTCCATCTTGCACTATAACATTCTCTTCATCTAGTTCTGTTATTGATTGGTTTTCCTCAAGATTTTCAATCTCATCCTCGCTATCAATTTCAACCGGATGGCTAAATTGCGGCAGTGCATCATCTTCGCTATTGATATCGCTAATTTCTATTGTATCTGTTACCTCATTCGTTTCTTCATTCGCAAACAGTTCTGAATTCTGTTTTTCTCCCTCGCCTATGGTAGACGTGTTTATCTCATTACTGTCACTTTCAAAGTGTTCCACGGATTCATCTTCACTGGATAATTCTGCAATTTCTGTTGGTGCCCCAAGTTGTTCTTCATTCTCTAAATCCTGAAAGGCATCTGAATTCTTATTAAAACTTGCTTGTAACAACGTGGACGTCCCATTTATTGGCTCTTCGATGTCGTTCATGACCACTAAGTTACTTTAATATATGGGGACACTGGTTGCCACGCGAAAACTATACTACGATGTTATCGCGCGCATGTTTGCATCGAATCCATTCAACACGAAGATAAATCTATTTATACAAATCTTATACACATGTACCTTAGAATCGCATACACCTATATGTGATGGAATAATGCTGAATTTATTGCTAGTCCATGTTGGCTTATTTAGCAAGGTGAAGTATATCGACACTATGGTACCCATACTTTGAATGACTGTGGTGTTTCAATAGAGATAGGCTTAACAACATTGTCTTTCTCTGTTTCTTTAGAAGGTCCGTTTTCGCTAAGTATCTCTTCATCCATTTTCTTCTCTGTCGCCACAAAAGCTTTTCTGCTAGGCTTGTAAAGCAAAGATTCAGCGTCCGCTATGATTTGAATTGCTTTCTCGAGCCCCTCAGGTTTGCTATCCGAATCGCTCAGAGTAGCAGTTTTAATAAGTGCGATTGCTTCGTTTAATCTCTTAGTAACATTGGCTGTAGATTTTGCCAAAGATAATCTGTCTAAGAAGATTTCGTTCTGTTGTCGAGCCAAGTTTTGTCTTTCTCTTTGGAAGATCTTCTCTAGTTCATGAATTTTTCCTAACTTCACATCAATCTTGTTCAACTCTTGATTAAGTAAAGTTGTCGTGATCTTTTGCATTTCTCTTTCCTCATAATTGGCAAATAAATGACTGCGTGCGGCCACAGAGCCAAAAATAGACGTAGCCGCATCTTGAATGCTGTTTGCTGAATCCGACTCGTATTCTTTCTTCAATGCATCATCAATTTCAGCCTTACTTGCTTTATCTTGAACTTCTGAGCTATCTTCATCTTTGGCTTTTGTCTTCTCTTCTGACTCTGAACTTTCCGAAGCGTCTTTATATATTTCACTAACCCGCTTGAGTAATTCCTCGTCCATCATTTTATATGTCCTTCTGCTTGCGGCCTTTACCACTTCACTATCAACAAGAGTAGTCATGAAAATCAAGTTGCTAATAACTGGATTATCGGCAGACGAAATCGGAAAGTTCGAAGAAAATTTCAAAATGCCTAAATCCTTCTCATTCAAGTTATCAAAACCATCCTCAATAGGCATTTGAAGGAACTTGAGAATACATTCCTGTGGTGTGCGTTTCCCAGTGAGTTTAGCGATTTTAAACCAATCATTCTCATGCTTTCGAATTGCCAACAGCAACTTTGCAAGTTCTTCGGGCGACCAGTCGTCCGAACTTGATTTTTGTTTCTTAGAGGCAGGTGAATCTCCGTCAATAGAGTCTCTTTCATGTAAGTTATCGGCCTTGGCATTAGATATACTTCCGTTTGCAGAATTCTGTGATCCAACTAATTGTTTCAATTTTTCAACTGGGATATTCTCTGGATCAAGCTTATAGGTATTGAACGGAAATAAGCCTCTAGGGGTATCGTACTGAACATGGAAATCCCCCGTGTATGGTAAGCCCACCAGAGATCCATTTGGTAATTTTTCAAGTGCATAAGCAGGTTTGAATTGTGGGTTCACCTGGTAATTTATGAGACCCCATTTGTTGAGGAACCGATGTACCCTCATCAAAGTTCCAACGTCGCCAACCAAGTTACGACGACATGAGGTGAGTGTAAGGTATTCGTTCGGATTTAATCTGTAAGCATTCACCATAAAATTACGGTAGTTCGCATATATTTTAGGTGACTTTGACGGATGTGAGGTATTGAAGAACTCTGGAAGCGAGTCGCGTTCAATTTGATGGATTTTTGACATGTTAAACCAACTGGCATAAGACGGAATAATAATAGCATGTGTCTGACGAACTCTAGTATTATCGTCAACGTTAACATCAACCTTTGCAATACTTGGGTCATCTCTAGCCGCATCAGTTTCTGAGTCTGATAATTGAACGTTCAGTTTCGATTCCTTTTTCACTTCCACTTGGTCTTTTTCGGATGCAATTCTGGTGGGCGATGCCTTGTTGTTTACATCGGATTGTGCCTCATTCGACTCATTGTCTTCAGATTGGTCATCCTCGATGCTCTTAGGGACCTCTTCTTGGATCCCTTCTGAAGCGTTACTGGCCTGTTCATTGACATGAGCCTCGGAATCTGATAGGGTGACTTTTTCCAGCTTAATAGTATTGACATCATCCATATCTTCCATTGGTAGATCTTCTTGAATTTGATTAGGTTGGAGTTTGTTTTCCGATTGTTCTAATAGGTTGGTTCGCGTCTCCGGTTGCTCTGACACGTCTCTAGATGAGAAGTCTAATGCCGAATCATCAAAGACACCCATTGTGAGATCACCTGTACTCAATTGGCGATCAGAACTCTGCTCATCTGCATCAGGAAGCTGGTCATCGTGTGAGTTCTCGAGTTCTATTCTCAGGTCGTCAATATCAATGCCGACAAGAGAATTCGAGGAGTGTTGCGACAAAATCTCAGGACGCTCATCAAACCCGGGCATTGCCGGCAGATCTTTGGAGTTGCTGCTTGGCCCTGACATAATGAAATTGATGTATCAAATCGTGTTGCGCTTGAATTGATTATTTGTGCAATAAACAAAGTAGCAGAATATCAATACTGAAACTCCAACTAGTACTTTGCTATGATCCGTAAGCCACCGTTAATCAAAGTGAGTCCTAGAACTTCAAATAGGGTTGATGACTTCTGATGTAGAAGCTAAGCTCTTGTGTTTATCTGTATTAGACAAAGTAACCGTACTGGAACCAGGACGAGGACTTAGCGTGAATAAATTACTAGAGCCAACAACCGGAATATTTTGTCTGAAACCGGGAAATTAGTACGTAAATTGCAAGTCAATCTCCACGAACTAGCTGAATATGAACAGCCTTATCGGTCTGGGTGTCGTATAATAATGAACTTAGCTACAAGGCTCTATGCGATTGTTTTTTTAATGTCCGCCCCCAGGAAATATGGTCGTGCGGAATCCATAGTTTTAGCTGGGGTTGTGTTTCTTAAATAGAGTTAGGTGGATAATGGATAATCGAGCATAAATGAAAATTGTTGACATAAAGAAGAATTAAATCGCTGCAGAAGAACGTAAGCAATCCCCGGCGTATCTGAAGTGTATAAATCCCCTTATATAAATAATCTATTTCAAACCCTAATGTCGTCCATGCACACGTCATAAAAAAAGAAATCCGCGCAGACTCCACCGGCCAGAAACTGCGTGTGGACGGTACATATTTCTCGGATACGATTGACATTTACTTCAACAATATAACGTAGTTGTCTTCTTCAAGATAATTTTTTGTGGTGGACATTTTCAGGAGCGATGAGATATTAAAGAGGAACGGAAAATAATAAGTTATAGAAACAACTGGGAAAATAAATACACAAGAAAAGTGAGTGGGGCAAACGTAACTGCCAACCCTCCCGTATGTTAGTAAGTATGCGTCTGCTCATTTGCTGTGCACTCAGTAGAAAGCCGCTGCATAGGCTTACTGAAAGGGGGAATGATTACCAATTGTGGATTATTTTTCTTGAGACGAAATAGCAGGCATTCTAATCTAATCACTCGCTCTTTCATCTGTTCCTAACTACTGGTATTATTTACTTAAGATGCAAAGACAAAAAATGATACGATTGCTCATATATACGTTGAGTGATATGGTACTGAAAACAAATTAAGTAAACGCTACAAAAAAGAATCAAGCATTTTATCATGCAACTAAAGCAATTGATGTTCCGGTTATATGCATATCTTTGTGCATGGTGTAAATTGTTGAACCATTAGGGGGCAGACAGGCGTAGCCTAAACCTCACAAGCAATAAATCCTATCATAGAAAGATATCAGCACGTGCGCGCGACTAGGGCATAGACCTAATGACATGAGACCTCTATGCAGATTTTTTTTTCGCAGTGGTTGGTCGCTTGCCTGCAACACCGCGAGGGTAAAAATTTTTGAAATTTTCTCCATAGTTAGAGCTTTCTTCTTCTCAACTACATCGACAAAATGGTTCGTTACGCTGCTACCCCAGTCAACCCAGCTAAGTCTGCCTCTGCTCGTGGTGCCTACTTGAGAGTTTCTTTCAAGAACACCAGAGAAACCGCTCAAGCTATCAACGGTTGGAACTTGGAAAAGGCCCAAAAGTACTTGGAGGATGTTTTGGACCACAAGAGAGCCATTCCATTCAGAAGATTCAACCACTCCATTGGTAGAACCGCTCAAGGTAAGGAGTGGGGTGTCCAAAAGGCTAGATGGCCAGCTAAGTCTGTCAACTACGTCCAAGACTTGTTGAAGAACGCTCAATCCAACGCCGAGGCCAAGGGTTTGGACGTTTCTAAGTTGAAGATCACCCACATCCAAGTCAACCAAGCCCCAAAGCAAAGAAGAAGAACTTACAGAGCTCACGGTAGAGTTAACGCCTACCAATCTTCCCCATCTCACATTGAACTTATTGTCACTGAGGAAGAGGAGGAAGTCGCTAAGGCTGTTGAGCCAAAGAAGGTCAGATTGAACTCTAGACAAAAGGGTAGATTGGCTTTCCAAAAGCGTATCGCTGCTTAATTTGGTTCATATATAAAATAATATATCATGTGACGGATGAGCGCGTTTACTTGTACTTTTAATACATTTTGACTTCTGTATCGGACGGAGTAGTAGTATATGTCGAAATGATGCCTCTGAGGTGTGCGAGACGAAATTTTAAGTCAGCTCCGAGGCGCATATCTAACGTCTCTGCAGTTCGTCGTTGGCCACAAAATGTAAATGTTGCCATATTTGACAACCTAAATATTTATATTCTAATACTTGTTATCAAAAGCAAAGCTGTCATGATTGGACGTATTCTTACAAATAGTGAACAATTGTGCTATAAATGCGAGTGACCACAATATGGCTATCTTTGAGAAACGAGTTATAAATAGAGGCGTGTGATACTTCACCTTCCTATCGCCTTCCTATCCTTTGTTGTTACCATAATTATTGTAGGTTTAATTCTAATAACACGTAAATATTTGGGATATCGTATGGTGTAGAATTCTTCCGTGTGTACACCATGTACTGTATGCGTATAGTTGTGCACGTAACCTAGCCAATAACGCATGGCCTTTTCGCGCAATAGTAATGATACCTCAGAAAAACTCAACTCTACGACTACTAAACTCCAATACTAATCTTTCGAAATGGCAGGTGCTGGTCCAAAAGCTTACATGGGATGGTGGGGTAACATGGGTGCCCCAACCCAAAAATACGTATCCCTTTTCACTGTCTCTCCATATGCTACTAAGCCATTGAAGGGTGCTATGTACAACGCTGTTTTCAACGTTTTCAGAAGAACAAAGAACCAAGCTTTGTTCGTTATTATCCCTGGTGTTATCGTCTGGAACATTTGGGCTCGTGCCAGAGACTACAACGAATACTTGTACACCAAGGCTGGTAGAGAAGAGTTGGAGATTGTCAACGCTTAAACCAGTTGACTCCTCAATCATCATGCATCAGTTATAGTGAAAAGATATTCTAATACATTATCGATCAAGAACACTCAGATTACCTTTGCATTGAAATTAATGCGGCTATGTATGACAGTAGGAAATGCTTTTAAGGAAATTGTTGCTTCTATTTACTTGGAGCGCTTGTAAACCTTGTTCAAGAAAGCGGTTAACACTTCCTTTTTTAATCCTCTTTGCTCGTCTACTTTCTCGATTTGAGCTTTCAACTTTGAAACGACAGACTCCTCATACTGGTTGTAGATTTGAGGAATGTTCAACTCAGCGAAAAGCTTTTTGACTCTAGCCTCAGACTCATCGTCTTTCTTTCCGTAATTCTCATCCAAGAGCTTACGTTGCTCGCTGTTAGCCTTCAACAATGCTTGGTTAACCACCCAAGAACACTTGTTGTCCTTGATATCAGTTCCGATCTTTCCGATTTGTTCTGGAGTACCAAAGCAGTCCAAAAAGTCGTCCTGAATCTGGAAATATTCTCCTAGTGGAATCAAGATGTCCCTAACCTGTTTCAAGTCTTCCTCACTGGAAATACCACACATGTACATGGCCAAAGCAACAGGCAAGTAGAAGGAATAATAAGCAGTCTTAAAGATCACAATGAAGGAATGCTTGGCTAGCGAAAATTTGTCTAAGTCCACATGCTCTTCATCGGCAGTCACCAAGTCCAACAATTGACCCAATTCTGTTTGGAAAGTAACTTCATGGAATAAATCCAACAAGTCAACATAACAAGAATCTTGACGGAAATGCTTTTTCAACAACATGTAGATTGCACCTTCCAACATGAAAGAATCATTGATGGCAATGTTTCCAACACCCTCGACCAAGTACCAACATGGCTGTCCTCTTCTAGTTTTGGAAGCGTCCATCATATCATCGGCAACCAAAAAGTAGGCCTGCAATAATTCAATACACCAACCCAAAATGGCAACCTTTCTGTACTCTTCTTCACTGAGATCTGTAATTTGCTTGCCTTTCAAAATACAATAAGTGTCAATGACAGATAAGCCTCTGTTCAATTTACCACCTGGAACATTGTAGTTCAAGTTTTTGGTAAACCAGTCAATAGCTTCTTGAGGCATTTTGTACTGGACTAAGATCTCCTTCAATTCTTCAACCAAGTTGGCGAATTCATTGATAAACTTTTCTTTAGCGGCAGTCTTATCCATTGTGTGTTCGCTTGTTCTTCCTCAAATGAATGGGTGGTTGGAAGGGTGAGATCTAATGCGCCCGAAGAAAAACGCGCTTATACGACGGGCGGATCTCGTTCAACACATTTTCAGCCAAGCGCTACACACACTATTAAGTAGCTGTGAAAAATTTCAAGACTCTTTTTGTCGACGTATAATGTTTACAGAATTCTATAGTAGGTTTCTCTTGTGTTGAATATTGAATTGTTTTTTTTCTATTTTGTGATTGTTGTTTTATGATATTCATTATACATCAATTTTGGATCCATTTGCAAGTTATGCACCCGAAGTGCGAACGGAAGCAAATATCACTCCACAGTGCTATTAAGAGAGGTAACATTTAATTGATGTGTATAAGTTAACGGTGATAATTTTGAATGGGTGTGTTTATGTATGGACTAGAAGCTACTATATCAGTATCAAATGAGTGCAAATCATACTTTAAACCTTGTAGCATAACAGATTAGAACAGTACAGAAATACTAATACAAAGTATTCTCTACCAAAGTATTCTCAACGTATCCTCCACCAAAGTATACTCGACCAAAGTATCCTCAAACCTAATACGCTCAGGATTGAATGTTCTGTTATCAGTCAGAATATTTCAATTACAATCGTTTCATTCATTTTAAGATTCAGTATACATGCATTCCTAATTTACAACCTAGTTTCTTCTTCTCTTGCTTTTTCCTGGTCTGCTGTGTTTAGACTTGTTCTTTTGGTTGTAAATGTCAGCAGAGGAGTCAGCGTCGTTCTTTCTTAAGAATCTCTTCTTACCACCGAACCCGTACTTGGAGTCCTTAGCCAATCTCTTTCCATTTGGCTTTTGTCTCTTTGGACGATCCTCAGCAGTAGCCTCTTCCAAGGCGATGGCAAACTCGTCATCATTGGCAAGAGCATTTGAGCTTCTCTTCTTCTTTAAAGACTTGATCTTCTCCAAAGTTTCCTTCTTCTGCTTTGCTCTCTCTTGCAAAGTGGCATGCATGACTTGTTTTCCAAATTTCTTTAGTTGTCTTTGTTTCTTAGCATCCTCGGAAGCCTTCTTGTCTGCAGCTTCCTTCAACAATTTGTTCTTCAATTTGTCCATGTGTTCATCACTCTTTACCATCTCAGCAAAATAATCTAGAGGTCTGGAAAAGGGAACCTTCAACTTCAAAAGAGTAGCTCTACCTTGCTTAACAGCATCCAATCCCTGTTTATAGAATGCCAATTCTCTTTCAGTGTCATCATAAATGTCTTTGATTTCTAATTCAGTCTTCGCAGCAGAAGTAACAGATTGATGTTCAACGAAAGAATGCTTAGACCAAGGTAATTGAATACGGGCCAAGCAGTCCTTCATAGCCGCAACGTTGTTGATAGTGAGTTTACTGTGGGGAACGACATCGGCATCTGAATCGAGCTCAACATCGGATAACGGAATATCTTCTTCTTCTTCTTCTTCTTCATCTTCATTTGCCTCTTCATCTTCTTTTTCATCACCCTCGTCGTCTTCATCCTCACTATCATCCTCATCATTGTCGTCTCCACTGTCAAGATCACTCTCGCTCTCACTCTCAGCTAATTTTTGTAAGTCCAACTCTTCACCCTCGCTCTCATCCCCTTGATCATCCTCATTATCTTGGTCAGCCTCCTCTTCTTCTCTCTTAGCAAGCAATTTCTTCAATCTTCTTTTCTCCTTTTTGGATAAGGTTTCCTCTCTGCTGAGAAGGTCCTCGATCTCCTGTTCATCATTGTTCTCTTCTGCAACCTCGTCCTCTTGCACTTGTTCTGGCGCAGACACAATGTTGACAGGTTTACTTTTCGTGACAGTTTTGGCGGTATTAGAAGCTTCTAAAGCCTTTTGATTTTGCAAAGCCTGCTTCAATTTTCCTTTACCCATGCTTAATGTGATCGAATACTCAATTGTAGGAAAAATTTATGTCCCAAAATTGAAGTGCGATGCGATGCGGTATGTAAGTGCAGTACTCATAATCATCGAAATTATATGTAATTAAAATCATCTATTCAAAAGTATACGGATATTCATTTAAAAACTTTTTTCCACTACCATGCTTCCACCACCGACCTAAACAACTTGGAGGTTTAACATCAATACCTTTGTTTACTTCCTTGTCATCCGGATCAATAATCCGGCAAATGCATCGCTTAGCACTGGAAATATCCTGCGACAGTGGACAGGACATATATGGAGCATGATAGTACCCTATATCTTCAAAGTGATGGATCTCATCCTTATCGATCAATAATGAAAGGGCAATAGTATGTACAGGTGCATCACCCCACCGCTCGTAATAAAAGCCACCTGCTTGATCTAAAAAATCAAAATAGGCACTATAGGCTTCGCTTCTGAAAAAGTTCAAATTACCAATTTCGAAATTTGACCAGAAATGACACAAGTTGTAACCTGAATTCAGGGTTGTTGGATTATTTTGAAAAATATCGGTATCGTTGCCTGTAATAAAATCAATAGCACTATTCGGATGGATATACTGTGGGTACTTCTCCATGAATTTTTCCACGGTAGACCACAATGTAGGTATTGTGTTCTCATATTCCGTGATGGCAATTGTAAAACCATAAGTTTTGTTGAGACTCTTTAACAATGAAAAAGGGTCGTAAAGAAAGTCACACATATATTCGACATCAGGCTCCACTCTAAAATACCATTCGTACTCTAATAATTTCTTTTGTCGGTAAAAGTAACCCGAGTTGAAATGGCACATGTTCCGGTATGATTTGGAAAAGCCGTAAATGATATTCATGGAGTTTCTTATGTTGTTCTCGAGCTTCTCTAAGTCAATGTGAGGGGGTGGGTTCCAATCCAGTTCGGGAATCACCTCGTAAAAAGTTTCTCCACTGGCCATCATTGAAGTTTGTGCAATGAATTCATCGTCAAATGGGACATCATTAAGGAATACCCATGGATATTTATATTTTCGATTGAACCGATCTTCTAGAGATCTCATAGACAGCAAGGCGCCTTGCAACTCTCTGTTCCGTACAAGCATCACAATTGTTGCATTTTCTTTCCCAATTTGCTTTCGGTCTCGCAATGGTGAGATTTCTGAATAATAAGAATTCGAACTGAGCTTCTGTTCGCCCTTGTTGGCTGGTTGGTAGATAGTGGAAGGCTTAGAAGAATTGTCCCAACTGCGAACCAGAGTCCATAGTTTAGTGAACGGCAAACCCTCATGGGCCTCATTGAATAATATATTTAGACTCTCATTCTGGAAGGGTTGCTCCGAATGTGGAACTAATAAGAATAATGAAAGCAAGAAGATGCTGGCAGTCAAAATATAACTACCAAATGTCATCAAGTTAACATTTATTAGATGCTAGTGCGAGTTCCGCAGGATTAAGATCTACCATGTATTCTGTTGAAAAATACCTGCAAATAGCCACACGCACATGATCATTCACGTGAATATGCCAATAGTATTCTATTTTGCTATTTCAATAGCTACCCAGTCTATATGTAAAAAAAACATATACTCGATCAACATTAACAATGATTTAGTCGTAAAAAATTTACGTACCTCACTGACGAGAATATTTTGACTGAGAAGCGAAATTAGCCAATGACAGCGCAAGAAATCCAATTACACAGGTGCGCATTAAGCCATAGAGGGACAGAAAAAAAGAATACAGAGATTCGGAAAAATCGATACTGAACGTTCTTACTAGTTAAAATGCTCCGCAACTTAAGGAACAGTGCCAGAAGCGTTAGACGTTTGGCTACCAACACTGACCCAGCCGCCAACCCCAACAGAATTCATGGTGGTTTGAAGGACCTGGACAGAATCTTTCAAAACGTCTATGGCCAATACGGTCATGACCTCAAATCTGCCATGAAGATGGGCGACTGGTACAAAACAAAAGAAATCATCTTGAAAGGTGACAAATGGATCATCGATGAAATGAAGAAGTCCGGCTTGAGAGGCAGAGGTGGTGCTGGTTTCCCTTCTGGACTTAAATGGTCGTTCATGAACCCACCAGGATGGGAGAAGAATCCTGGTCCAAGATACTTGGTCGTGAACGCCGATGAGGGTGAGCCAGGAACTTGTAAGGACAGAGAAATTATTAGAAAGGACCCACATAAGTTGGTTGAGGGATGTTTGTTGGCTGGTAGAGCTATGAACGCCACTGCTGCTTACATTTACATCAGAGGTGAATTCTATAACGAGACTGTCGTTTTGCAAAATGCAATCAACGAAGCCTACAAGGCTGGTTACCTCGGAAAGAATGCATGTGGTTCAGGTTACGACTTTGACATTTACATCCACCGTGGTATGGGTGCCTACATTTGTGGTGAGGAAACTGCCTTGATTGAATCTATTGAAGGTAAAGCTGGTAAGCCAAGATTGAAGCCACCTTTCCCAGCCGGTGTTGGTTTGTTTGGTAGACCAACCACTGTTGCTAACGTTGAGACTGTGGCTGTCGCTCCAACTATTTTGAGAAGAGGTGGTGACTGGTTTGCCTCTTTCGGCCGTGAAAGAAACTCAGGAACCAAGTTGTTCTGTATTTCTGGCCATGTTAATGAACCATGTACAGTTGAGGAAGAAATGTCCATTCCTTTGAAAGAATTATTGGAGAAGCACTGTGGTGGTATCAAAGGTGGTTGGGATAACTTATTGGGTGTTGTTCCAGGTGGTTCTTCTGTTCCTGTTTTGACCAAGGAAACCTGTGAAAATGTCTTGATGGACTTCGATGCTTTGAAAGATGTGGGTTCCGGTTTAGGTACTGCTGCTGTCATCGTCATGAACAAGCAAACTGACATTATCAGAGCTATTCAAAGATTCTCAGCCTTCTACAGACACGAGTCTTGTGGTCAATGTACTCCATGTAGAGAGGGTACTGAGTGGTTGAAGAAAATGATGGACAGATTTGTCAAGGGTCAAGCTACAGAGAAAGAGATTGACATGATTTTCGAATTGAGTAAAGAAATCGAGGGCCACACTATTTGTGCATTGGGTGACGCAGCTGCCTGGCCAGTTCAAGGTTTGATCAAGTCTTTCAGACCTGTCATGGTTGAAAGAATTAACAAGTACCGGGAGGAGCACGAACCTGTTGCACCAGGTGGTTGGGTTAAAGGCGGAAATGTTTTGAACGGTGTTGTTTCTGGTAACCCACTTCCTGCTGCACACCATTGATGTGCATGGTATATATACATGGGCCAAAAATTACCAAAAGGGACGTAAGACAAAAGGATTTGTCAGTCAAGTATTCCCTAATTATTCGTCCGTAACCTGCATTCTTTATAACGTTTACTTTTAGTTTACTAAGTTATTTTCCAACTGAGCAAAATTGTATTGCACCTAATGATTGCACGCAAGAACAGTTCTTGCATACATCATCATCGCGCACGTTAACATATGAGTATATGATGTCTACGTAGTACAAATCATCTTTTCATGTCAGCATGTCTATAACCAAACCTGACAGTAAAAAAGTGCCAGATGAATGCTTACCTACCACCAAGAACGGAAAACTTCTAGAATATTTGGATGATGAAGTTTTGAACGTGAATAGAATAAAGGATCAGATACGAGCGAAATGCAATTCTCCCTCTGACTCAAACGACTCGGACCTACTAGAACAAGATACTGAGAAAGAGGAGACCAGCAATTGGGACGCTGAGTCTGAATTTTATAAGGGAATCGACGAAAAAGCTTTTAGACAGTATGACTTAGCGCGGTCGAAAGTAAAGGCTTTCTATGAGGAACAGCACGAGAAACAAACAGTGGCATATAATATTCAGGCACGAATAAACTTCAAGACCAAAGTCAGGGCTAAGATGACAGTTTGGGAAGGTCTAGAAAAGCTTAACAAGTTGCTTGATGATAGTGACCCCGATACAGAGTTGAGTCAGATTGATCATGCACTTCAAACAGCAGAAGCGATCAGAAGAGACAATAAACCAAGATGGATGCAACTAGTGGGTCTTATACATGACTTGGGGAAGCTTCTTTACTTTTTTGACTCCAAGGGACAATGGGATGTTGTTGGTGACACATTTCCAGTCGGGTGCAAATTTCTGAAGAAGATCATATTTTCTGAAAGTTTTCGAAAGAACCCCGATTTCTTTAATCCATTATACAATACGAAATATGGCATCTACAACAAAAACTGCGGTCTAGATTCCGTGATGTTAAGCTGGGGACATGACGAGTATATGTATCATATTGCCAAAATAAATTCGACCCTACCTCCTGAAGGGTTAGCCATGATCAGATACCACTCCTTCTATCCCTGGCACCAAGAAAAGGCATAC
Source organism: Clavispora opuntiae (assembly GCA_030574075.1). Lineage (NCBI taxonomy): Eukaryota > Fungi > Ascomycota > Pichiomycetes > Serinales > Metschnikowiaceae > Clavispora > Clavispora opuntiae. Next base: position 176,810 of record JAJMEJ010000005.1, read on the forward strand.
ACTTATTTGATGAATGATCGAGATAAGGAGCTCTTGAAAGCAGTGAAAGCGTTCAACAAATACGATTTGTATTCTAAAGCAGACGAACAATACGACGTCGGCCCACTCAAAGAATACTATCTTAAGCTTATAGACGAATACTTTCCGTCGAAGGTGATTGAGTTTTAGTTCTAGGGAAACTATTTCAAAGCCCTATCAAGAAAATAATTATGTATATTAAATGCAAGTAACAACAAGTCTTGTTCTGTATGTTTGATATTAATCCGATGAAGTTGTTGTTGATGAGTAAGAATAAATGCTATAGTTTCGTTGGTCATAATGTGATTGAAATGAATGGTGCCTTCTTAAAAAAGGTTGATTGTTCCAAAGGCTTGCTCGATACCATATGGTCCAGGTGGCTTCCAGAAGTCATCAAAAGTGGTTAATATGGTAACGTCACCCCCGGTTGAATCAATGATGGACTTGATGGCGGCATACTGTGCCTCAGGACTAGGATGGTTATTTCCGTTAGAGATTCCTCGAGATGGATACCCAGTCTCAGTAATGAATACACTTTTAGAACAGATACCTTCAACTTGGGATCTCTGGTCAGTAATGTACTTGCCAGATTGGTCGGCGAACAAATTTTGGTTGAAATATGAATGTGGGTTAATACCAACAAAGTCAATATCTGATTCTGTGCACAATTCAGGATGAGAAATGAATGTGGCGGGTGGTTCTGAAGTAGTCACACGTCCAGAATAGCCTGCTGCTTTCAATTGGCTACTGACACTAGCAATTTTGGCAATCAAGTCAGGGACAGAGCAGAAATCAGAAATAATAGCTTCATTTCCAATGGTGATGAATTCAAAGATGTCCCATCCGTTCTTTTGTCCATATTCGATCAAATCAGAGACACTTTGATCAATGGAGTGAACACCAGCTGAAGAAATCCAGAATCCTTGATTAACAGTCATTCCCATTGAGGCAGCGATCGGGAGAACTGCTGAGAGTGTCAAGCAGTCAGTTGCATATAATCTAAGCTTCTTAATATTCTTGCTGTTGATGAGCTCCAAGTCTAACTTGATAGTGTCATAGGATTTGCAACTGCCATCACTCATATAAGGTGAGTAGACCATGTAAGATGGTGGAGGAATAGAACCCAAGGAAGGGTAATTTGCTGTATTGCTTGAAGACTCAGATGTAGCAGTATCTTGCGAATCATTGTTGCTCTCGGTATTGGAGCCTGAGTTATTGCTGCTCTCAAGGTTACTGCCAAAGTCAATGTTGCTGGTTTCAGTAGGGGAGGCATTGTTGTTGTTGGCGTTGGTGTCAGCGTTTTCGGTAGGTGAAGCATTGCTGTTGTCAGTGTTGTTCGGCGTAGCGGTGGTAACAGGAGTTGTAGTTTTCTTGTCACCCAAGTTTGAAGAAGGAGTTGACTGGGCAGTCAATTGTGCAGAGCTGAATGGAACAGTAGAAGTGGTGGTTGGTTGAGAAGGAGCGGTCGGTTGAGAAGAAGTAGTCGTCAACGGAGTATTTGTTACCTGACCAGTTTTAGTAGGGTTAGGTTCATTGTTCTGATTTGCCGCTGGTTGTGTAGTAGGGACAACTACATTCGTAGTAGGGGTTGTTTCCGGTGTATTGGAAGTGGCAGTAGTTGGGGTTAGCTCTGAAGGGGTTGCAGTTGTAAGGACAGGGTTAACTGCATTCTGGTAAACATTGGTCGTGGTCACGGCAGTAGTGGCCCACTGTTCTTCTGTATGGGTGAATGTATAAGTAACTCCATTGGAAATAAAGATCTCAACTGGAGGCAACCAAATAGTAGTAGTGCTTGTGATGTAAGTTGATGTGACAGTGACTGGTTCTGCAGTGTGCCACCTTGTGATAACACGTGGAATTGGAATAGCAAGAGCAGAGCTCAAGATTAAAAGAAGACTAAGGAAGTAAATCATTTTCGTTCAACTTATTTGTGGTGATATGTAGAGCAAAAACGATGTAGAAAGCTTTCAGAGTTTGGAGATTTCGTTAAACAAGCTCCGAAAAGCACATCGACTCTTATAGTACCCTCTGGCAGAGCCAGCACCAGCACCATCTGGTAATGTTGCTGGTCGGTCTGGAGATGGTGACTTGTTGGTGTTCCGGTTATGTCTTTATGGCCCAGCTGTTGTGCAGTACATGCTGTCAAGTATTCCCAATTCGGAATTACTGCGCATTGTATCTGTACCTCATTCCCATTTAGTGCATCTATGGACAAAATTTAGCCAGCTACTACAATACTGTCTAGTATTTAGCTTTAGGTGGAAGCGTTCTACGGTAAGTTCCCAACATAGTCAACGGTCTAAAAAGGAATTCACATAGTTTATTTGGTTCTGATTAAGTTTGAGTTCCTTTTTTTTTTTTCATTCGAACCTCTCAGGTCGAATAATAATGCAAATAAAATATACGTTCTTGTGGAAACGATTTGATCTTCACTAAGATTTCCTTCTACCTTATATTTTTTAGTAGACTGAACAATATGAAGGAATTCATACCAGTACACTATACCCTCCCTAGATCTTTGTGCTGGCAATGATGGCAGTTGATTAGAAATGAGAGGAAATTCTGGTGACCAATTGTGTACCACAGTAGTTTTACATGCTTTCACTTTGAAATCAACAGCAGGTAAGTGTTTGTTGCTGTTGTTGTTGAACTACGCGACACCTTAGTAACAAAAAAAAAAGCAATTCCAAGGTAAGACTAGGATATTCATAGATCAACATTACAATCAACTGGAACAGTTAATGTTAAGATCATCAAGACGTTCGCTTTTTTTATTTTTTTAATTTTAATTATACCGTATACAATAGAAGTGACTCAAGTGAGTAAGGTAAAAATCTTCATATCTATTGTTATCCTGCATGGTGTCGGATTGTGGAAGTACCAGCAATAGGTGCAACCAAGGCATCTAACAGCAGGTGTACCAAGAAAAGGAACACAATTTAATATGTTTTGAGAGCCCGATTATCTGGTTGGATATAATGGACATGACTTCTGAAATTCCAGCAAATTAGATATTGTGATTTACCTGCAAGCAATAAAGCTGGTATTATGAGCTAGTTATATAACGGAATAATTATTTCCCAAAAACACAGAAATCAGTCTTGGTTTCCGCACTTCTAGATGGAGCTGAATAACATCACGTTCATCTGACACCTGAGTATGGGGTTTTCATCCTTCCGATACATTGAAAGTTGTAATCCATGCTCTTCTTTATGAAATGCGTCCATAAGGATAATGTATCTTTAGACTAGAGGAAATGCAACATGTTTAAATTATTGGTCAAGCAATTTGAAAATAGCATCGACCTTCTCCTGTTCCAAGACACCTGAAGTGTGCAAAAATTTTAACAATGACTTGACTAGTTGAACAATTTGTTCCAGATTCAAGTGAAACACAGCCATCTGCAATAAGCTTGCCAAGCTTACGTTCGATGGTTCAATAAATGTCTGGTAGTACAAGTATGAGAAGGACCCCATGAGAAATTGACAGTCGAAACGATCAGTAATACCTCCATGGCCAGGAATCGTGTCTCCAAAGTCCTTAATACCGAAAGCTCTCTTCAATCCACTGGCAAAAAAGCCTCCAAAAGGTGCAATCAATGAGGCGAATGTTGCAAGAACAGCCGCATGAAAGTAAATTGGTTTGAACATGATCACACTCTTACCAGTAAAGTTTGCAATGTAGGCAGGCACTTGGTAAAGCTGATCAACAAACACCGGATTTGGGTCGCAGTGAGGGTAGTCATATGCTGTGGTGTAAAAGTTAATAGCAGGACAAATCAAGTAGTCTGATCTAGACAAGAAGTGAGACAAAATCACTGCAGCAATTCCAGTACACACCCAGGCACCAATGAAACCTTCAACGGTCTTCTTAGGAGAAATTTCGATCAACTGTGTTCTTCCAAATGTGATACCACAAAGGTATGCAAAAATGTCATTAACAATAACCAATGAGGCCGGGAGGATGAGCCAAAAGAGTCCTTTGAATGTGTTCTCAATAATTAAGTGTGATTGGAAAACAACAAGAAGTAAAGTCATGTGTGTGGCACACAATTGAGCAAACTGAAATCTGTAGAAACCTTTCTTCAACGTCCAAACAAAGAAAATGAAGCCTGTTATGTACATGGTGTAGGAGATGAACTTGTGGTTTTTGTACAAGAAAGTCATTGGTTTGGAGGCAATGACTACTTCTTGGAGAAACGCAAAGAGCGATTCTCCATCCAAGTAATAAAGTGTAGACAAAAGAAAGTACCAGTTCAATGACTTGTTGTATGGAATGTTTTTATCTCTAGCTGGCTCAGATGTCAAGGCAATGATCTCCTTGAAGGTCAAAATCTGACACAAGATCACAAGACATATAAGAGGCAAGTGGCCAGACAAGAGAAGGACGATGAATCCAAAGATCATTACCAATGACCAGATAGTTCTGGTGATGAATGCTTGCTTTTTCTTCTCTCTCTCATTGACAACGATTTGATTTTGCGGGAGAGATGAATCTTCCTTCGTCACGACCTTACCCGTCGTCTTTTCCTTGGTCAATGTGCTCTCCTTCATACCAGTTTTCGTTGCTTCCTTTTTGAGCGAGGGATCTTTCTGAACCGACATACTTTCTCTTCTGGAAGTTTGTTTTTAGATTGATGTGAACGAACAAATTTTCAATATCAAAACAGAACCGGACAAACGCACCCGATACTTAAACAGTATTATTTCCAAAACGAACCAATTAAGTTTCTATATTAGATGGGATGTTTGAAATTTCAACTTCACCGATGAGAAAACGTTCGCACAACAAATGGTAATGGTTATTTCGTAAAGGGGATTGGTTGGGTGTACTGCACACGCGGTTTAGTGGGATAGTAGATTAATTGGAGGGGCCGATGTATTCTACATCTAGATTTGTTTTGAATTTTATAGCTTCTTTTCTTTTCAATTTTACCGGTATCATTGATAATGCATACGAAATTGCATAAGTTGTTCATAAGGAACAGTTTAAAGATTTGTGTGCTTTGAGCGGTTTTTCGCCTGCACCTGTACTGGCCTAATAATTCTCAGTCCATTTAATTTCACATGCTTGCCAGAGCTTCTCAGATAATTCAGCTAAAAGAAATGGCTAAATATTTCATATCTGCCACTGTCGTAGGACTCACATACCATCAGTTTTGATCGATTTGCCATCTAGAGCTGATTTTTTTCCCCCTTTATGTAAGTATTGCACACTACCACCGGCACTTTGCTCTACTCTCAGCTGACCTTTATAATGAACTATCAAGTGGTTAAATGAAGCCATCAATGTGTACATCGAACACGAAAGAAACGTAGCGAGACCCATAGTCATGCAGAGCACTGATACGACATTTGTACGACATCCGGGCGAATGTCGCGCACTATAGAAAATCCTTTTTCCGTTTTTCAATAGGGAGAACGCTCACTAGCACATAAGTACTTCTAACTTATTAGATATTTTTTCACGTTTATGTCTACTATCCAGAACTTAAATTCATTTGGTATGTACCCTCTTCAATTAATGAGCATATTGTCAGGAAACTAACATCTTTTTAGATCCATTCGCCGACACTGGTGATTCCGAAGCTCAAGCAACCAACTACATCCATATCCGTATCCAACAGCGGAACGGTCGTAAGACCTTGACCACTGTTCAAGGTGTGCCAAAGGAGTATGATTTGAAGAAAATCTTGAAGGTCTTGAAGAAGGACTTCGCTTGTAACGGCAACATTGTTAAGGATGACGAGTTGGGTGAAGTTATTCAAATGCAGGGTGATCAAAGAGTTAAGGTCTCGGAGTTCTTGACTAATCAGTTGCAAATGCCAAAGAAGAACATTAAGATCCACGGTTTCTAGGTCTTTTGCCTGGTTTGCCTCGACTCGTTTTTCCTTGAGCTGTTTGTTTTTTTAAATAGTCAAGAAATGACAAAAACTAATACAAAGCAAGTAGATTTTTTAAGTTTCAACTAACACTCTTTCTCTATATTGTTATGTTTCAGTGGTTGTGGCGAACACATGAGATGAGCAACCGTAGCAGCCATTTTAGACACGAAAATCATTCCAGCGACAAATACTAAAAGAAGGATGGATTCTAATTAGGAGTATACTCGTGCTCAATTATACTTACGATCAGGTCTACCTATGATCAGACCTACCGCCTACCCAAGGAGCTAAATAGTCCCTAAGTATCTCCGCTGTTTGTCTACTACTTAAGCGCGACCGGGGGGAAATCTCATCACCAAAACCTCACATCTGCAATAATGCCAGGCGACTTAAACTTGAAGAAATCATGGAACCCAGCCTTGGCCAAGAACCAAAAGAAAGTTTGGGAAAGAGAGCAGGAGGCACTCAAAGAATACCAGTCCATCAAACAGCGAAGTAAGGAGATTGAACAAGAAAGAGAGAGGGAAGAGTTGATACGACTTCAATACGGTAATGATACTTCCAAGCTACCGACGAAGCAAAAGCTAGAACTCAATAAGCTTGGGTGGATGTACGAAGATGTGAAAGGAACAAAGGAGCCAGAAGTCAACGAATCTGGGTTTCGTGAGGTTGAGGAAGACTTCTTGCTGAAACAAGATGAGATCAAACATCTCCTTGATGGTAAAACAGCCGCAAAGAGAAGAAATGTTGAATCTCGATTTGATCGTGTGACAAAAGTCGGAAACTCAAAACCAAGATCAAGTATAACTGATGATCCATTGTTGATGATAAAACGAGAACACATGAGAAAGCGTACGAGTAGTCGTGATCGTGAAAGATCGCCTGAATCAAGCAGAAAATCGAGTAAAGAAAAACGGAGTTCTGAAAACCACAGATCTCATCGTCACGGATCATCTTCGACACTGCAACATGAATCAAAGAAAGACAGACCGCATAATCATGAAAGAAGGCTGCATTCAAAGCGAGATGATACTACTAATGAGCATACTTCAAGACAGAAGCACAAAAACATACCAAATTACTAATTTTACAACTTCCTTTTTATTTTTTGACTATGTGAATTAGAGTTTGATGCGATAACTATCCCCATTCTTATTGAACTCCTTTTCCCCGATTCTCCACTCGTACCATAACGCATCTTCCCTACTGCAACGACGGATGCAAACATTGACATCGTGTTCAAAATCTCCTGTGGGAAATACCATAGGATACCAAGAAGTGCATGCTTCGTGTGGATAGAGACCAGGAATAATACCGATGGTAAATGGCCCATAGAGCTCTGCTTTGAAGTATCCCAAGAAGCAGTTCATGCGATTGACTGGATCAAGTTTCAAGTTGAAAGAAGTCTCTTGTTCCAAATTATTGTATGCGGGATGAGAAAACTTAAAGACTGTGACTGGATCGCCTATGGTATAGTAGCTGTTTAAATATGAAAGGTATGGCCTCACAGGCCCATTCTCGACAACATCAGAGTAAGCCGGTTGCAAGTGGTTCTCATAAGATTGAGGAATCATAATTGTTTTAGAATCTGTGAAAGCATGAAGAATTTCAGGACAGGCTTCATTGCATCCAAATGACCCTAGAAGTTCCGAAACTACCAAATCAAAATGCATCAACGGTAGCTTGCGAACATCACCATGAATTATTGTGATATGACAATATTGTGCAAACTCCTTTTGCAATATCTCGATGCATTGTGAATTCCTTTCAACTGCAACAAGTTGGTCTGATTCAGTGATATAGTTTGCAGCAAGTCGTACAAGTGGACCACGACCAGGCCCTATGACCAAAACCTTTAGAGTTGTTTTATTGTGGCGTAAGTCATTGATCGCCATTTCTATGGCACCGTCGTACTGCGAGTATTTAGTGCGATCCTTCTCAAACGTTTCATATACTTCAAGCCCGAGTTCTTGCGTGAGTGGCTGAAGCGGATCAATAAACATGTCAGAGAATGGCTTGAACCGGATACTCGATGCGAGCATTTCTAAATCTTCGAGGTATAAACTTGCATCACGCTGGCGGATTAAGCACGCTGTTTGAACATTTTTTGTTAATAAATTGCTAAGGATTTCAGCCATTTGAACCACGGTAAAACTATCAGTGGGCTCAACCAAAACAGCGTCATATTTCAACGTCTTGTATTTTGAAATAGTAATAGAAGAACATAACCCATTAAGTACCAAAATAAAGCGGTGGGTTTTGTTTAATTTTCGTAATGAAAGCAAATAATCCGAATCGTCTACTAGTGGCACAAGCATCACAATTGAAGAATCGTATATATCGAAATTGCCTGCTTGTACTTGAGATAATGTTAGCAGAAGTATGAGCGAAATCTCTCTATCACATTTAATTTGTCTTCTCCAAGAGTCAATTTTTTTCTGTAAAAGACGGCCATCAAGAGAGTACAGGGAATCTAAGAGAATATGGCTACAAGCCAAATCACGTCCAGTATCTAAACGCTTCTGAGCCAACTTTTCACAAGGAATGTAAAATGATGCATTACAATCGATTTCATCTTCTTGCAATACAATGCCAATTGCCATGTATCTTGCTTCTTAATTCTTTGCTGGTAAGAAAGGTGCGTACATGACATGGAAGCGATAGAAAGAGGAAATCCCGCACGTGACACGCGAAACTAAGTCTTCCAACCAAATTGAGCAAAAATCGATTTGCGAGTTCAGAACCAACGTATTTGTGGTTATCAGAAAAAGCTTATCTTGCAAGTAAAGAACATAACTCCACTAATGAGCCGGCCCAGATTTTTGACTGACGCTGAGAGAGCGAAGGTTCTTGAGTTCACCGAACAGATACACTACAGTCCGCGCTACAGCGATGACACGAACGAATACCGACATGTGATGTTACCAAAGGCCATGTTGAAGGTCATTCCACAAGATTATTTCAATCCTGAAACGGGCACTTTACGAATTTTATTAGAGGACGAATGGAGAGGTTTGGGCATAACTCAGTCTTTGGGCTGGGCACACTATGAAACACATGCTCCAGAACCACACATTTTGCTTTTCAGAAGACCCATTAATTTCGAACCATGACACTATCAGCCTAAACTCCTTGCATCATTGTACAAAAGAATAAACGTATATTTACATTTACCCTGCATGCCCGTTACGTAGAGCCTTTTTCCTTCCTTCTACGACACATAAACTCAATGTGCCATTTTTTCATATATTATTCTGCATTGACATTTCTCCGTATACGGTTTCTCTTCTCTTCCTTTCTTTCTTCTTTTTCTTTTTCTTTCTTTTCAACTTTTTTTTTTTTTTTGTTTTTGATTCGTCTTCCTATCCCAAAACGATTATTGACTGGGCAAAATGAAGATATTTAGAGCTTTCGCTCGCAAAACTGGTCATCTTATGCTTCTTTACATTCGCGTCTCTCAATAGGTAAACCTTATAACGTATGTCGCGCCTAATGCGAAACCGTTCCTACTAGTCATCATTTATGTCTAATAGATATGGCTGCCCCTTATCAGAGCGTTAGCATTTCTGACTTGACTCTATTTCTAGATGACATCCATAAGAATATTAATGAAGATGAAGACACCGACTTCAAGAAACTTGTTCTCTATCTTTTTGGATTCTTGAATGCGAAACTCGTTTCATTAAAGCTACAAGACCTGAGCAACCACCTCACATTGGTGAGCCGCCTCTTTTCCACAATCGAATTGGTGCTCACAAAAAGAAAGTACCTACTAAATACTATTGTTTCAGTAGAGGAAATGGAACAGGTACTTTCCGGATCAATGGTAGTAACCCCTCCGAAGTCATCAGTATTAGTGTACGAATGGGCTATACAATTTGCCTATTGTTGGCTTCCAATATTTCCGTCGAATCTTGAGGTGACGAATATGGTGAAATCCTTTCTAATGGAAATGATCAGTATAGTGGCAGTTCATTTACACACACTTAAGCATCGCAAACGTACGCGTGAGCTAATGCTATCACTAATGAGACAATGCATAGATCGCCTAATGGACTACGACCCGAATAGCCTCCAGGCTATAGTCCCAGAAATGTTTCCTGCTCTTTCCTCAGCCGTTCATATGTATACTATTGTCAACGACCATGATATTGTGAACAAATTGGTACTTCACGATTGCGCTACATCTCTCTTACTTGAGAGCTACGCCAACAAATTGTCATGTGCATTCGGCGCAGTTGATTTGCATTTAAGCCAACAAGGAGAAGTAGGAATAGAGCTCAAATTACTTGATAGTCTACAATCTATCTTGCTATTGAATCAAACCTCCAATATTCTTTTGAAATATGACACTAAATGGAGCCTGGTGGCACTTACACTAAGTTGTATTCATAAATATTTTGAGTCCTTCCATGAGAGTCAATATCTGCATCACCTGCTCATGAAAATGTACAACAAGGCTACTTCTGTATCCCTAATGAAGTTGTACTTGTACTGTCGAGAAAGGAATCTACTTCAGGATTTTTTTCATACATTCCCCATTCATATGTTTTCATTCTCGACAGACGATAGAGGTGAAGTTCTAGTGCTGAAGATACTCAATGAATCGAAATATCCTCCTTCTATAATCAAATTATTGCATATTCTCTACTTCCAGATGAACTTGACTGCAAACCCCGGTGCTAAGACAGAAGATCTGACTAAGTATGTTCTCGCATCAGTCCCCTTCGTTGACGAGGAACTAAATTCTCTAAGAGGGGACATCCTTGGTGATAATAAAACTGGCATTGATCGTGTCTTAGAATTTGTTATTGATCCCAAATTCAATTTTCGTCATTTTGAAAACAAAAAGAAAAAAAGTGGATTTAGTGACATCTCTCTTTGGATTGAATACGCAAATAGCTTGATCCAATTGGATTCGAGAACATCCAAAACTCACATCTTTGATGACCGCATCACATTGTACACATTCATTTCAGCATTAAAACATGTTCCATGTATTATTGCAAATCAGTTTGACTTCCATACTAATTCTTGCATCAAATGCAATACATTATCCGAAAAAAACATTTATCGAAGCATATCTCCCAAAAGGAAGCAATTTACAGAAGTTAATGAAGCCAATAGATTATATTCTGATGTATTTTGTGATTTTCTTTTGAGGCTGAAGTCTTTGGATATTCATAGAGATCCTTTACTCGGATGTGCTTTTCTTCTATCGTTGTATAATTTTTTTGCAACGTTTCGAAATGCGCCATACAAACCATCAGAAGATCTATGTCTTCTGTTTACTCTTGAATGTCTTACCAAAAACAAAAATCGTGAAGTCAGAATACTAGCGGCCCGGTTACTTCCCTTATTTTTTATTCGTGAACTTGATGAGTCACTGGAGCTTATGTTCAAATATGTGTTCCAAATTATATCAAACATTCAATTTGGATCTGAAAATGGATCCATTCATCTTGCTGAATCCACACTCACAGCACTCAGTGATTTGGCAGTAGTTTCTGATGGCGAATGGTTGTGTGTCATTATAATCAAATTGATTGACGCTTTTGGAGAAGCGAATGAACAACATGTTAACATTGCATACAGCAGCATTTTGTACGTTTCTTCTGCTATGTCAGTTACCCCATATAAATTACTCTCCCCATTTCTTCCTAGCATTGCCGAACGAATAGTGAAGAAACCAAGAATGTTTGAAAAAATAACGGAACTCATGGGTATTTCCAAAAAATACTTTTTAAGTCATACAAGAGAGTACACAACTCCCCGATTTCTTGAGTACTACAAGCATGATTTTATTCAAGATATTGCAGATGCTTCAAATATGGATAAAGTAAAATTGATAGCCAAAACATTACCAAGAATCATGGCAGCCTATTTATGCAAGGATGATAAGGTTGACTCGAGATATATCGTGAATGTCTTAAGCAATGTTAGCCCTAGGTACAAAGATTTGTCGGTCGCAGAATTGATTCCTAACGTCGGTGAAGTCCTCTGGTTTATCCTTCTTCAAATGCAAGTTGATGATGAGGGAAAGATATTGAACGAATCTAAAATATTCAGTGCAATAAAATATGTTGCCAAGATTAACTGGTTAAAGAAGCAAGATTCAAATGGTGGAGCACCACCTGACCCGGCACTGTTCGATTATGTGAAATACCTTTTAGGAGAACATGTGTTAGAATTGGTGCAACGATTTTCTGAAAACGTTCATCATATGAAGGGAATCAAACCTTATTTAGAAAAGGTGAGTTCATTGAAAGCTATTCAATTTCTCATCACTAGGAATATTAATGCTGCATCATTAGCCCTTGGTCAAATATCAACATGCCTCCAAGCATCCTTAGAGAATACTTCCCTTGAATATCATGCTATAAAGTGCTGGAATGTGCTAGTTCAAAACTCAAGTCCTAATAGTTTGGTCTCACTTTTTGATATTACAATTTCTTTAATATTTCAAAAATTTGAGAGTCTTCAATATCGATCCAAGCTTATAGCAGTGGAAATTCTACAGAAGCTTTTTCATGCATTACGAGACAAGTACAAAAAATATGCACTCTATTATTTTTCTGTTCCATTCATCAAGAACTTAGATAAGTATTTTGTGTTGGATGCAACTTTTATCAGCATGATGAAGCCCAAGTCAAAGTCGAGTTACTTTCCGGAATTCACGCGAAGATTGCAAACGAACAATAAATACGTGGTACATCAAGCATTGGATGATCTTCTCAATTTTGCCAATAAGTATCAATACACCTGCCAAGCCGAAGATTTTGGGGATTCAGCAAATGAACAATCTATATCTAACCTAGTGAGAACTTTGTTAGATATCTCTGTTCATTTCAAATCAAAGGATCCGGAGATTTCGACAAAGTGTGCCAAAGTACTTGGAAGTTTGGGTGCACTTGATTCTAATCGATTCAACTTTAAGACCATCAAGCCACAAATCATTCTCTTATATGACTTTCAGGACCACCGAGAAAATACTTATTTCTTATGTAACTTCATCAAAGAAAAAGTAATCAAGAATTTTTGGGCCTCTAATGATCCAATAAGACAATTATTCTCGGCGTACTCAATGCAAAAGTTTCTTAGTGTATTGGGTTTAGATGAGTCCATCTTAGAATCTAAGGTCGAAAACATTCGTACTGAAGCTTGGAATAGCTTCTCCGAAATTGATAAGTCAACCTTAACTCCCCTTCTTTCATCGAAATATTTTGCGTCTAGTCCGAGGTTTGAGGCGAAAACATTTCCGTTGTACCGTCTTGGAATGACATATGAGAAATGGTTGGTTGACCTTACTACGAATTTATTTCGAAGGCCGGCAGCAAATTCATCCAAATCAACAGGAAAAAATGCTACAGTGAAAGAAATCGTATTTCAAACTTGTTCTATGTTAATCCGGGACGACGAAGTCACAATATCACAGTATCTACTCAAATACGTTGCGCTAAGTCACATTGTTAATGGTGATGAGAATGCTAGAAATGATATTTTGAATGAGTTTCTATCGATTTTGCAGACGGACATTTCTTTCGGATCTACATCAGAACGTACAGAAAACTTGAAGTTATGCTTTCAGTCCATCTTTGAAGTGATTGATTATTTCAATGAATGGGTTTCTGCAGCTGCTCAAAAGATAAGCGATACACAGACACCAAAGAAAGACGCAACACTCTTGAAGAGAAAAACGGAATTAGTTTTATCTTTTTTGGCTGAAATCCCAACGGAACTCATTGCTGTCACTTCTTCCCAGTGCGATTCGTACGAAAGAACAATCTTGTATCTCGAAAAATGTTATCGTGATGGAAAGATCCTGGATGAGGAAGATTTGAAGCAGATGAATATTGCTACTACATTGCAATCAGTATACTCTAACATTGATGATTATGATGCGTTAGATGGGGTTCTTAAGAAGTTTTCAACAAGTAATTTGGCAGAAAAGCTCCTTACATTTCAATACAATGAAAACTGGTCAATTGCACAGGAATCCTTTCAGGTGCTTAGTGAGATCGGCAATGAAGATGAGAACATTGAATTAAATACGAAGCTATTGAACTCTCTAGCAGATCACGCTCTTTACGATAAGGTGCTTTACATGCTTGATGCAAAAGTCAACAATCAATCGGCTGACACAATCCCGATTTCGTGGACACTTGTTGGTTTACGTGCAGCTATTTTATCGGGCGATATCTCAAAACTAAAGAAATGGCAAGTCGTTGCAGATTCGATGGGAAGTCCACAGAGCATTGAAGATCAGGTTACATTGAGATATGCACAGAGCCTTCTTTCCTTGTCTGCTAGCGATAGTAAAGGGTTCAATGATGATGTAGAGGACATATATCGACTCGTGGGTCAATCCCTTGTGCTGTCTATGTCCTCTTCGTTTTCGAGAAACTCTGCTCTTATGACCCAATTGCATGTTATATTCGATACATGCTTGATAGTTTCCCCTTATATCACACAGTCCTCTATCTCTCTATCTGACCGGGATTTAATTTTGAAAGAAAGATTGAACAACACAGATCTCTTGTTTGATACACAATGGCAAATATTGTCGACTCATAAGGCTGTGAATTCTATTATGGACCAGCGGGATGCGATTTCTGACATTCTTTTGCGTTTATCGCAGATTGCCAGACGAGACAAGCGATTAGATATCGCCACTAAATGCATCATGTCTGCAATGGCATTGAATGCTCAGGATTCGATCGTTGAGTATGCACATTTGCTTTGGGACCAAGGTAAGCAAACGGAAGCAATAAAAACGCTTTCAGAGAACATACCAGAAAAAAGTACAACTGACATCCGGAAAGGTGCAGAAACTCAACTTCAGTACGCATTGTGGCTCGACGAGTCAAGTCATAGCTCCTCAGCCACTATCATTGCTGAGTATACAAAAGCATTCCGGTTCGATCCAACGTGGGAAAAACCTTATTTTGACTTGGGTACATATTATAGCAAGGTTATGGAATCCCGTAATGATTTGACGGGTGTTTACGAACAGCAGATTATCAGATTTTACTTAAAAGCTTTAGCCTTGGGACCAACCTACATATTTGAAGCATTGCCCAAATTTATCACAGTGTGGCTTGATTTTGCTCAAAGACCACACAAGAGCAGAGAAGCAGAAAGAAAGCTCAACCAAATTGTCCACGATATTCAAACTTACAAGACATCCATACCGTTGTATGTTTGGTACACTTCGATTACCCAATTGCTTTCGAGAATTACACATAAGCATGACCCAAGTGCTAATGTAATGGAACAGATAATCGCTTCCTTGATAGAAACATATCCGAAGCACAGCTTGTGGTACGTTCTTTCGCATGTTAAGTCCAAAGATCTTACTAGACGGCAACGGGTTGTTAAAGTGTTAAGTTCGATTCAAACCCAGAAAGATTTAGGTACACAGATTCTTAGCGCAAGGGAATTATTTGGAATTCTTGAGGGCCTTGCGGCACACAAGGTTAAGAAAACGGCTAAGAAACGTTGGACATTGTCAGGAGATTTCAACATAAGTGATCCAAAGAAGAGCTACGATTCCCTTGTAGTGCCTGTTAAGTCCAATTTGGAAATTAAATTACCTTCTTCACGTCATACAAGCAAAATTTCATCAGCATTTCCTAAAAGTGCGTCTATTACCTTTGATGGCTTCGATGAGGAGGTTCATATCTTCCAATCACTTCAAATGCCAAAGCAGATAACGATAAGAGGAATTGATGGAAAGCCATATCGGTTAATGGTAAAGCGAGATGATACACGTAAGGATGCCAAGGTGTTTGAATTCACAAACATGGTCAACAGACTATTGAGTTCGAACCGAGGAGCCCGGAGAAGAAATTTAATCATTGAGAATTATTCTGTTATACCTCTTGCAGAGGACATGGGTGTAATTGAATTTGTTCAAGATGTTTCGACCATGAAATCTGTTATTCATCATCAACAAAAGAAGAGCGGACGAGTACCGCATGATCGGAAAATATTCATGAAATTGGATGAAGCACAGAAGATTTTGAAGGCGAAGAGCTCCACGGACCAAGATGCATTATCCAGTTTGATTGCACTCTTCAATAACATCTGTGAAGAATTCCCACCTGTTCTCCACCAATGGTTTATTGACCAGTTCTCGGACCCTGCTGTCTGGTATTTAGCTAGGAAGTCCTTCACCACCACATCTGCCGTTATGTCTATGGTGGGGTATATCATTGGACTTGGAGATCGACATTGTGAGAATATTTTGTTCTTTAAAAAGAGTGGAGCGACATTACACATTGACTTCGACTGTTTATTCGAAAAAGGTGCTACATTACCAACGCCAGAGATTGTTCCATTTAGACTCACCCAAAATATGGTTGATGCTATGGGAATCACAGGCTATGAAGGAACATTCAGGATCACATGCGAGGTTACTGGTCAGCTTTTACGAAATAATGAAGCATCATTGATGAACATCTTGGAAACTTTAATCTATGATCCTTTACTTGATTGGAAAACACAAGAGAAGCCCCAGGAGCATTTAAGAAAGGTTCGCAGAAAGATTAGAGGGTTACTAGATGAAAGGGAAGCACTTCCAATGAATATCCATGGACAAGTTGATGTCATCATACAGGAAGCCACTTCAGTGGATAACTTGTGTCGCATGTACGGTGGCTGGGCACCTTATATCTAAAAAGAAAAAGTTGACCTGCAATTAAACTACAAGTATGTGCATAAATATAAATCTGAATAAAACTCATTCAAATTTCATGTCAGGTGGGGGCTTCCTGTGCATTGTGTCAGATCTCTTCGTTGACACTACATCATCAGATAAAGAAGACGGTTCTAAATCATTCGTATACTTCCGATTGCGATGAGCAGGTGTGGCGTTTGACTGAGGGAGGTTAACCGAAAGTATATCTAGATCAGAATTTTTGTCTAAGCTCTTCGAAATGAGACTTGTATCTGAAATCACGGAGCCAAAATCATACGTAAACGTATCGGTATTTGGTAAGTCTTCAGTCTGTTTTTCGTTCTCTGATCCTAATGTTGCATTTGATTGTTTTCTGTTGACCCGGCGATTAGTTATCATTTCTGGAGGGGAATATGTAGTTTGATTTGATTCTGCAGGTATATTGTGCTCCTCTTTTGAATACCACGTTCCAATTTTCTTATAAGCGGCCGTTCTTGTCCCCGATGTGAAGGATGCATTAGTCGGTTCGTCCTTCCGTTCTAGTGTCCCATCTGACAAGCAATTTGTTTCATCTACTCCCAAAGTATGAGTTGATTTCGCCTTTCTAAGACGTTTAGACAAATCGCTAAATGTGTTACTTAGTTTCCCCTTTGGTACTTTTGTATCAACGTCGCCAGTCAAAGACAATGTTCCAGCTGACTTTAGCGACACGGCCTCGTCGTTGTCTAAGGTAAAAGCAATCAGCGAAGAGTCGTCTTGAGATTTATCAAGGATATCACCCTCAAGCGACGATTCTTCATTGTTTTCGTGATCCTTCTCTTCTTCACTTTTCTCCTTTCTCACCAGGGTATCCCAAATTCCTCCGCGATATGTTTCACCAGTTGTGTTGAAGAAACTCAAATCATCCCAATGAGGAAGTACCAATGATTCTTTGATTGCCTCTTTGAGCTTTTTCTCGATAGAATTGGTAATGATATTGTATGACATCTGCCTTGAGCTGATAACTGGTTCAATCTTGACCGACATACTTGGTTCCAGTTCAAAAGTGTACCATATTCTAGACGACGGAGGTGACTTAATTTTTACCAACATAGGTCCCTGGATCTTTTCAAGAGTCATTGACAACAAGACATCCATCTCTCTGTTTTTGAATCGAGAGCCCAAACTAATATTAACTTTTGTAGCTATCTGAACAGACATGCCACCAAAATAATGCATGTAAAAGGAAACAAGAAGTTCGCCCTCTGGACTGATTTCTTTCAAAATGGGATACGTAATAAAAGGTGCGCCTGTCCCTGGACGAACTTCTATAATTTGAAATTTATCCAAAAAGCCAGGTACTTTGATTTTTTCAAGCTTTTTCTGGATACGGCCCACTAGGTATGTCTTCATGAAGTCTGTTTTTTGAAGCGACAAAAATAAACGACCTATCAACGCATTGAACCATTTAGCCTGTAATTGGCCCTCAGAACTGTAGAGCGTTTGAATAAGATTTATCATGTCGTCTGTATCAAAATGCAATGTGCTCGCGTGGACTTTGGGATCTAAACTCTCAAATTCTTCTGCTTTATCGAGCTTTGTTGCCCGAATAAGAGCAAAGTACCAGTCTTCCTTTTCGATATTTGTGTCTGTATACATGAAAAATGATCCAGGAGGAGCAGGTAGGTTCATCTCGGGATTCATAACATCCTGAATAGTGATTTTATTTTTTTCTGTCCAACTTTGGCTACTATCATAACGAAGGTTGTCTGAAAGACGTCTTGTTCTGGACCAATCTTTCTTTAAAATAGCGATTGAGGAATATTTGGTGAAAAGGGAACCTTCAGACAAGTTTCTTGGCCACAATGACACAATGTAGTTTGACAAGACAATGACATGCTTCACATCCTTTTGCTTTTCATTATTGTATAGGAATAAGTTGCCATGCTTTAACACTGCAAAATACCGATGCTTTTTGTTAGCTGTTGATTTTGGTGCAGCCGGAGATGCCCCCGGCGTTACTATTTTAGAATCAAGTGATTCCAACGAGTCTGTCACGGTCGAATTTGTGTTCTTATCACTTTTTGTACCTGAGTTCTTCACTAACTTGTATAAAGAAGCATATGCAGATTTTGCTTCCGAAGATTCTGAAACTGATTGAGTTTTTGATGGTATCGAATCCAAATTCTCCAGGTGTCTCTGTACCAACGTAACCCAGCCTTGTTTAAATGCATCCAAACCCGATTGGGTCTTCTCCTCTATCTCTCCCGCCTTTAAATGAATGGGTTCGCCACTTGATTTCTCTTGTTTTGTGTGAAAATAAATAAAAGCCACGATAAGCGCTGGAACGAATGTAACGCCTCCTATAAGGTAAGCGTAGACTAGATGTAAGAGTGACGACATTCTATCTAGTGGCTTTTGTTATCGTAGCTTAAATTGGACAGATCATCAAGACAATTGCTGTGTAAAGTACAATAGCGAAATCCGGGGTACAGAGTGCGAATCAATTCCGAGGTACTGGAACGGACTAATAAATGAGTTGAAGCATAATTCGAGAAAGCAATACCGAATCAACAAAGTTTCATTATTCTATTTTATTTTTAAAAGCAATTTCACATTCGTAACAAATATATTAAACAACACCTATAGAGAAATAAATTGTGATGAAAAATAATGACATGAATATCCTAGAATATTTTGTGCACTAAGCATAAAGTTCAAAGGAAAAAGTCATTGATCATGAAGTTTGAAGTTCCAATCATCTCGCTAGCCTTGCCCGAAATGATTGAACCTTTCTTCATGAACTTGAAAATATCCTGAGGCTGATTATAGTCCTGACTTTGATAATCGCTTAGGGATAAATTGACCTTATCATTCTGACGGTAATGGAAGGACATTTTACTTGTCACAGGAGAAACTGGCGTTTCAATCAGATTCTTAGGGGCGAGGATTTCTTCATGCTCAGAATCAGTTGAAAGAGGTTCTTCATCATCGTCATAGTATATGTAGTCATCAATCCTTTGGCCAAATGAAGGAGAAGGATTGAAATTCACATTCTTGAAAAATGGCACTTGGCTCATAGTATTGGAAGGTGAAGATTCAACCGGCGCCTTTTGAGGCTTCTTATTTAGGACTGAAAATGACGAATGGTCGTTATGAATTTCCATTGGAGATCTGCATACTCTTGAGTAATAACTTCTTAAGTTCTCATTAATGAGTTTGGTAAAATTCAATGAAAGGTTAGGATAGGCCGCATTTGTAGTGGCATGAGATTGAGGAGATGAATACATCATAAAACTGTTTTCAGTATCGTCCATACGGATGATCTCATCATCAACACATCTCATGCTCAAGAGTTTTTCAACTGGGTCAATTTTTCTATCCCCAGAATCGATTTCTTCAGGGGTAGAAGGTTTTGGATTCTGTTGTGTTTTTTTCAATGACTCAGACATGCGTTCTTCAGTGACCTGATTATTGGATGTCAATTTTCTTCTCTTTATAATATGAACTGCTTTGTTAGTTTGCTCTTCTTTTTGCACTTTAGGCACAACAGCGCGACGACGACAAGACTTACGTGATGACATTATTATGCTGGTGAAATGAATAAGTAATATGTGGAGAACAAATTAGCAAAGCTAGTGGAATAAATTATAAAAAGAAATGAACAGATGCAAGTAATTTATGGTCTCTGGGAGGTAGACAACACGATGAAGTGAAAGGGTAATTTGTGGCAATAGGATGGGACAAAGGTTATTAAAAGAACCGCTGATCAATTGAGGAATGAACACTGGTATATCTTGGAAACAACACAAGTAAACACAAGACAAGTGGAAACCAAATTCACTACAGTGGCGAAATTCTTAGCTTTTAAACCAATACAGGGCCAGTAAGGAGGAATATATAGAAAAAAAAATTGGTGAGGCATAAAAAAAAATTTTTGA
Organism: Clavispora opuntiae; assembly: GCA_030574075.1. Taxonomy (NCBI): domain Eukaryota; kingdom Fungi; phylum Ascomycota; class Pichiomycetes; order Serinales; family Metschnikowiaceae; genus Clavispora; species Clavispora opuntiae. The sequence goes on from JAJMEJ010000005.1 coordinate 197,310, forward strand.
GCCGCACAGGCTGCAGTTGCCTAAGAAAGATGTCCAGATCTACAATCTTTGCCACATTGACAATCCCTTCATTTTATTGCATTAAGTGAGCTAATTATGAGTTCCAATAGCC